>NQII01010466.1:25712-36037 GCA_002778355.1 Clitarchus hookeri
GAGTGGGTACTCTGGTAGGGGTATAGGTAGGTGTGATGTTAAGTGGTCAGACCACTCTAGTGACGTTAGTGGGCTGAGTGAACGTAGGCGGCGTTGGTGGCATCGGAGAAATGGCATGTGCCAAAGAAGGCTTTGCGACGGCTTGGACGAACTGGTAGCTGACCCCCTCTGGCACGCAGCCTCCTTCCAGGTGTATACTGCTGACACCTGAATCTCTCCAGGACTCCAGCCAGAGCTAGCCCCTGCTTGGCTGCTTTAGTCTGTCCAGCCCTATGGGGGGACTACTGGCCTTCAGTGTAGTGGCTTGGCGAGCAGGATGTCGCTGGCAGACCCAATTACCAAACTGAGGGTTACAGTATCAGGTTTAGGGACATCCGTTCTCGTGGCTACATGGCTAGCGGGACGTCGCTTACGGACCCAAGCATCACAAAGAAATGGGGCTCCTTGTCAAGGGTTGGCCTATCATTCTCCAGCAAGTAACCTGGCGAGCGAGACGTCGCTAGCGGAACCAATGTACGTATTGGTGGGGCGATAGTCCAAAGTGACAACTGCTCTGGTGTTGCCCAGGTAGGTGGGTTTCCCAAGCTCCATGTCGAGACAGTTCCCAAAGGTTGAGGTAGGGATAGAGGTTCCGACTCGTGACTATCCCTAAAAGAGTGTTACTAGGATTGGTGACGAAACAGGAGATAACGGAAGTATGGTGAAGAAGAGAGAGAGTGCTAGGAGTGACAATGCATCCAGGTTAATTTATGCCTGATTATTGATTGCTCATTAAACACACATAAACCAGTCTGTACCCTGACTAAGGTCTGAAGGGCCGATCCTAGGTTGCCAACTGGTATGTGACCTAGTCTCTGAAGACGCAGGTGGTGAGAGTGACCCCAAATCAGCTGTACTCGAACTCAAGTCAACTGTGGGTGGCTACGAGGTAGCTGGAAGTGCAGCAGGCTCCGGCGTGCTGATGGGCAGTGAGGTGGTGTTGTGCAGAGTAAGATACTCGACAGTGCTACAAATGGCAATGACGACTTGAAGAAGTTGGTTGACTCTCAGGCAGAGTGACGTTCTGCGAAGGTAGATGTGACGTCATTGGGCGCTTGGGCAGAGTAACTACAAGCTACTGAACTCGTGCAGGACAGCCTCTCGGTGTGCACTCAGGCAGTATGACATTCTGTGAATGACACGCGAGACAGCCTCAAACTGAGGACTGCAAGTCCTATTTATACCCAGTTCACAGGGCCAGCGCAGGGGTTGCGGGGTGTGGTGAGAGAGAAAGCGTAGAGAGAGTACCGGCGGTTGTGGCCGAAGGCGGCCGGCGAGTACCCCTCTCGCAGCTGAAGCCTGGAGAGGTAGAGAGTGGCGATGTGATGCATTGCTGGTTGCTGTGCAGCAGGCGGCAACAGCTGGGCAAGCCAACCCTGGGCTTCAAAGCGTGCTGTAGTGTGTGCGGCATATCAGTTCTTCTTAGGAGGGGGCCGTGGCTCTGTGGCGAGGTTAGAGCATGCGGATAACGACGCCCGTGATGCCCATAGACGTGGACAAACACCCTCTCGATGGCGTCTGGGATGGTGGTTCTCACTCACTCACTCACTCACTCACTCACTCACTCACTCACGAAGTCAGGTATCCGCCACGCTCTTAACCCGTGTGACTGGTATAGGCAATGCAGTGGGGGTGGATTTGAAGGATCCTAATCCCAACCCACAGGTACAGGACTGTGGTACAGATTATGCTGAAGGCCTGGTTACATACAATTATATGGCAATTGATTAGGTTGAAAGCTTTAGGTGGAATATGCGGTTNGCAATTGATTAGGTTGAAAGCTTTAGGTGGAATATGCGGTTGCAAAGTTATTTCGCAGCCCATTGCAAAGTTTAGTGAAAAAGGATAATATTAGAATTACATTGAATCCTAGCCTTAAGGGAGTAGCTAAATTGACTGCGGAAACTATATAAGTCCTTTCACAGTGCGCGTAGGCAAAAGGAATTACCTGGTAAAAATCACAAATTAGTGAGAGGAGTATTCAGTGAGAAAATATTTATTTGGTTGGCAACCCCTATTTACATTGAAAATAGAAGCTGCGACAGGGTACAAAATTTGGCTGGTACACTTCCAAAATACAACAAAAGAACTGTCNTTACATTGAAAATAGAAGCTGCGACAGGGTACAAAATTTGGCTGGTACACTTCCAAAATACAACAAAAGAACTGTCAGGTTGGAGACATTCAGTTGTTCATCTTGAGGTAAATGTCCATGTAAAATCTTGGTCTTGTTTTACAGTATTGGCTCAGGTGGAAGAGAAAAGTAGTGCAAAATGTTACACCGGGTTACAAGGTGCAAGTAACAAGACACTGGTTGTACAGAGATGCAACGTGAATACATTGAACAGTAACATTGTGCACATGAGCCAATCTAACAATGTTAAACATAATTTTAACAGAAGAGAATTAGGCAAACTAGTACACAATAATAAGAGTAAGAATTTACTTTATTAGCAAAATACTAGTGAGGATTGCAGTTTAAGACAAGCCAGCTGAGCCTCTGGGCTCGGCTGGCTGGCTGGCTGGATGTGTTGTGAGTACTTCCCCTCTTGGAGGGCAGGCGGCAGACTCCTTTCCCATCTCTGTTGCGGTGGATCCAGAGGGCGGAGTTAGCTTTGGAGAGGGCAGAGCTAGCTGCTTTCTGCGCTGTGATTGGCCCACCAGGGGTGGCGCTGAGGGCTCTGTTATTCCCCTGATTGGTCCTGGTGCTGGTGAAGGTGGATACAGTTGCTCTGGAGACAGTGACAGCGTGGTAGGAGTAGGTGCCAGTGCTTAGGGTGCGGCAGGGGCCATGAAGTCTGCGGGATCACATGCTATCTCTTGCCCATACTCTGGTTCTACTTGTGGTGGCGGTGGCACACTTTGCGTAATTTCCTGCTCAATCTCAAGATTGCGGTCTTGGACCCACAGGGTGGTTCCTCATTTTTGACTTCATAGGGGCCTTCCCATTTCGGAATGGGAGCCTGTTTAGAAGTGTGCAACTTTGCAGCTAAGGGGACGTGTTTTCACCCACGCATTCTCCTCTTTATGGATAGCTTCCCCAGACTGTCACATAGGCACTGGGTACTTGCACTTGATGTAGTGAGCTTGACTGGCATGGGCAGCATCCATTTGTTCCATGTTTTCGCTGCGAATTTCTTCTGCCCTTTGGGATTTTGCCAAGTTCTGGTTCCCAGTCCCATTCCTTAAGGCATTGTAGGGGGCGACCAAACAATAGCTCACTCGTTGAGGCTCCCAAGGCCTTGTTACATTGATGGCAGAGAGTAAACAGGATGTCCGGCAAATGTGTGTCCCACTTCCAGTGATTCTCTTGCATTCTGATTCTGAGGTCTTTCATATTCTGGTTTCTCCTATCCATCGGGTTTCCTTGCGGGTGGTAGCTGGGTGTGGTTCAAGGTTAGACTCCCAATCTGTGGCAGGCATTCTCCCCCACTGCTCTGATAAACTGTGGACCATTATCAGTCAGGATGCAGCGGGAATACCCCCAGCAAGGGAATAGCTCCCTTCCATGGTGTCTATGATTGTGCTCTTGGCTAGGGGTTAGACCTCGACCCACCTAGAAAACAGGTTGGTGACCACCAAAATGTACCGCTTACCCTTCTGAGTTTACGGGTAGGGTTTCATGTTTCATCATGTCTACGGCAATCTGCATCCATGCTTGTGTGGGTCATTGTGAGATGCCTGTAGTGCATAAGGCTCCATTTGTCTTTGTGCTTGCGCAGACTTGGCATTGTTGTACGTAAGCCTCCACATCCTGGCTTACACTATCCCAGGTGTATCTCAGGCTGATTTAGCGGGGGTGTTTCTTTGACTCTTGGGTGTCCTGTATGGGGTTGCTGGTGGTAATAAAAGCAGATGTCCGCTCGGATGCTGTGCGGCACCCACAATTTCCAGTCTTCTGTATGCGAATGGGGGCGGGCCCATACATACCCTTGTTCTTCCGTGAAGCGCTTCTGATATTTGGCGAGCGGGTTACGTACTTCGGNGGCTGGAGCCATGAAGTCTGCGGGATCACATGCTATCTCTCGCCCATACTCTGGTTCTACTTGTGGTGACGGTGGCACACTTTGCGTAATTTCCTGCTCAATCTCAAGATTGCTGTTTTGGACCCACAGGATGGTTCCTCATTTTTGACTTCATAGGGGCCTTCCCATTTTGGATGGAAGCCCGTTTAGAAATGTGCGACTTTGCAGCTGAGGGGACGTGTTTTCACCCACACATTCTCCTCTTTATGGATAGCTTCCCCAGGTTGTCACATAGGCACTGGGTACTTGCACTTGATGTAGCGAGCTTGACTGGCACGGGCAGCATCCATTTGTTCCATGTTTTTGCTGCAAATTTCTTTTGCCCTTTGGGATTTTGCCAAGTTCTGCTTCCCAGTCCCATTCCTTAAGGTATTGTAGGGGGCGACCAAACAACATCTCACTCGTTGAGGCTCCCAAGGCCTTGTTACATTGATGGCAGAGAGTAAACAGGATGTCTGGCAGATGTGTGTCCCACTTCCAGTGATTCTCTTGCATTCTGATTCTGAGGTCTTTCATGTTCTGGTTTCTCTTATCCATCGGGTTTCCTTGCGGGTGGTAGCTGGGTGTGGTTCAAGGTTAGACTCCCAATCTGTGGTAGGCATTCTCCCCCACTGCTCTGATAAACTGTGGACCATTATGTAAGGATGCAGCGGGGATACCCCCAGCAAGGGAATAGTTCCCTTCCATGGTGTCTATGATTGTGCTCTTGGCTAGTGGTTAGACCTCGACCCACCTTGAAAACAGGTCGGTGACCACCAAGATGTACTGCTTACCCTTCTGAGTTTGCGGGTAGGGTTTAATGTTTCATCAGGTCTACGGCAATCTGCATCCATGCTTATGTGGGTCGTTGTGAGATGCCTGTAGTGCATAAGGCTCCATTGTCTTTGTGCTTGCGCAGACTTGGCATTGTTGTATGTAAGCCTCCACGTCCCGGCTTATACTATCCCAGGTGTATCTCAAGCTGATTTTGCTGGGTGTTTCTTTGACTCTTGGGTGTCCTGCATGGGGGTGCTGGTGGAAATAGAAGCAGATGTCCGCTCGGATGCTGTGCGGCACCCACAATTTCCAGTCTTCTGTATGCGAATGGGGGCGGGCCCATACATACCCTTGTTCTTCTGTGAAATGCTGCTGATATTTGGCGAGCAAGTTACGTACTTCGGGGTTGGCCTGTTGTTGCTCTGCATACACGACGTAACTAGTTTGTGCCTCCAGTAACTGTACAAAACCTCTCATGTGGTTTTCTTGGCGTGGAGCATACTCTGGTGGGAGCATCCTTTCCCAGTCTGCTAGGTTGTCCTTCTCCTGGTGGGGGTTGGGAGCTTGTGACAGTGCGTCGGGTAGCTCATTGTGCTTCCCTGGTCAGAAAAGTATGGTGAAGTTAAACTTTTGTAGGAGTAAGGGCCAGCGGTCTATCTTGAACTTGGTTGGACTGGCAGTGCGTAACCAGGTTTGTGCATGGTTATAGGTCCATAGGATGAAAGGCGTCTTCTAGGTGGTAACGGAAGTTCTTACGGACCCAAATAACTGCTAAGCATTTTTACTCGTTTGAGTGGTACCTATTTTCCATTTCTGNCGTTTGAGTGGTACCTATTTTCCATTTCCGACAGGATGGTACTGGCATAACTTATTACCAGTCAGTGTCCTTCTGGGGTCTACAGGTAGAGAAAAGTTCAGAAACCTATCCCACTGGCGTCTGTGTGGAGGATAAGTGGTAGGTCGGAAATTGGCCGATAAAGCATCTGAGGTTGCGTGAAATGCTTCCGGAGTTCCTGGAAAGCATTTTCTCCTTCTCTGACCAGTTTCAGGCTTGGACCTTGCGTAGAAGGTTATTTAAAGGTTCAATGTGTTCTGCAATGTTGGGTATGAAATTGCGAAGCCAGTTGCAGAGCTCCAAAAATTTCCACAACTGCTTCTTGTTCCGGGGTAGAACAGCTTCAGCGATAGCTCGAATTTGCTCGGTTTGGGCGAAGTTGACTTCTGGAGTGACTCGGTGCCCCAAAAAGTCAATCTTCGCCTTGCCGAAGTGGCACTTGGATAGGCTGTATGTGAAGCCATGGATTTCAAATCATTCCAAGACTAACTGGAGATGGCGCTGGTGTTACTGCCAGTCTCTTGAGAAGATAATTATGTCATCGAGTTAGGCGTAGCAGAACTCGCTGATGCAGCCATGAGGCATTGAAACATTGCAGGTGCGTTCTTTAGGCCAAAAGGCATAACCTTAACTAGTAGTCCTCTCCGTTGGGAGCTGTGAATGTGTTGTATGGCCTTGACTGCAGGTGTACTGGGATTTGCCAATACCGATGTCTCATGTCGAGGGTACTGAAGATTCAGGCTTCCCCAAGCACTTTTAGCATGTACTCCAGGTTGTAGTAGTTGATGCAGAACCTTAGGGTGCCGTCTTGCTTCGGTACAAGGACATCTCAAGCGTTGTAGGCAGAGTCTGAGGGCTCAATGTCCAGCTGCTTCATTTCTTTGATCTGCTGCTCTATTATCGCCTTGCCTTTTGCGGAGACTTCACCTGGTCGGTTGTGGATTTTGTGGGAGCTGTTTAGGTTATCTTGTGCGAGATCCTGGCTTGATTGGTACAATGTGCTGCGTTGTTTGAACTGTTCTTCTCACATCAATGTTTTAACACAAATATGCCTGAATAACTTGAGTTTTGAGAGTTTTCAATTTGGAAAGCAAAACCTTTGCATACTGTATAAAATAAAAGGTATATACGCTTTGTATAAAACATCATATTATACCACCTAAAAAAGACCACGTTTTCCATATACGAGAAAATGCAGCGTGATGCATGTTGCATATACGTAATGTGAAGTACTTGTAATCCCGGCCTTACAATCAACTTGGCTTGATGTAATTTTTTTAAATTTTGTCTCTGCTTGGTTTGGCTTGATGTTATTTTTTTTAAGGCTTGGCTTGGCTCTAGGGTCTGAAATGAGGCTATCTGAAATTCTTGAATACAAACTGAAATCAATGTGAAAAGTGGTTAAGGGTGCAATATATTGAGAGATCATAACTGTAGAACAGAGTTTTAAAGAACATAATATTTCATTTTGCCTTGTGATTCAAACACCAAAAATTCCTATTTTGACTATCAGTATGATTTGAATAACAAAGGGCTGAACTGTTATTTGGTTTCCTGATTTCATAGTGTGCATCACAACATTAATTTTGTGTTGTAGTATATTAATTAATTTTGTCAAGAGCAGCGTGGACATTTTTTCCTTATAAAAGCAATGCAGCTTAGAATTTCAGTGAAGGGTAACACATTGAAACAAAGACTAGTATTCATTGCAAGAAAAATGTAATACTATACATAAAATTGATGCCTGGACAATTTCAGAAATGAGTCTTGTCTTGGCTGTATAATAAATGCCAGGCATGTGTCATTCCCTTTTTTTTAGCATATTTGAGGTATTGTTTTAGTTGGGAATAGGAAATGCATAGTTGTGCAACATGCATATTTTATTGCAGTGGAAGCGACCAGTTCTCCAGTTGGTTCTGATGATGCTAGATCGCCATCAGCACTAGTTCCCAAGCAGGAGGTGTGGCGCAGAGCCAAAGTCAATCCGTCTGTGCTGACTCAGTGGAATGCAAACTTGCGCATGGTTTGTACCCGACTCATTACAAACCTTTTCATGTTCATGTTCATGTTTACAGTTCAGTTCATTGAAGATAGTTTACAACTAACAATTGTTTAATGAAAGTGGGTCTTTGACTTACAACATGACATAGATTTCATGATTTTTCTTCGTGATTCAGAATTATTTTAATTGCAATAAAACACCATAGTAGCATGTTGGCTACTTGGATGGGAATTTTTTTTTTGAATACAGGAAAAAGCAGTAAATTTAATGCCAGCACTGGTACTTTGAGGATAAGCAGGATATTTTAAAATGTTGATGGGAAAATAATTTTTTACTTTAGAATGACTATTATCTGAGCAAAAAGTTTCAGATTTTCTGTGTTGTAATTATTAAACTTGATGTCGAACACATTGATAGGCCTATGTTAGGTATTTGTTAAGTTTCACTAAAAGAAAACCATGTAAATAGTAGTATTAAAGAAAACATTCATAATATAGTAGAACCCTGTTATAAAGTTTTTCAAGGGAACCAAGAAGTGTTCATCTTATATGTAAAAAAAAAAAAAACAAATAAACAATTCACTTTAATTTTTACTGGTACTCGCACTCAAACTTAATAAAAACCGTATTTAAACACACCTTTTGAAACCACGTGCACAGGAAATAGCTGCTGACGTAGTGGAAGTATTATCCGTAGAGCAACTAACAACAGTCACAGTTTCTAGCTAACAGTACGTTTATACCGTCAGCCGAAACCTCAGTTTCGTAACCAAACTTTCCAAACTAAGGTTTTAGTTAAGTTTCTACAGTCATACGAAACTCTTTTTTGGAAACTTGTGTTTAATGTGTTGCTTTATGCCGGAAATCACTAGTAGTACCAAAACAAGGAAAAAAAATTAATCCTTTTTGTTATGGTGACACGAAAAGAAAATACATTTTACAGAATTTCATAAATATGACTAAAAGGTTATTTAAATTTGCATACATTGCTTGATAAAACATTATTAATAAAAAACGTTCTTTCATAACTTTTTTAAGATGCAATTTATTTATTGTGTATTAGTTATTTTTGTATCTACAGCAAAATTATATTATCTGTGTGCATTTATGCAAATTATTTTTAACCAATTAAACATTTTGTTTTACACTTCAACATATCCTAGTTGTACATTTCATACCATATTTACAAACGAAACCGATGTTTCTTTGTTTATACAACGCACAAAATCTAAGATTCAATGCAAAAATTGAATTGCAAACCTCTGTTTCCAGATACGGCGAAACCTCACTTTGGCTGTATTTATACCGTACACAAACTCTGCTTTCCGAAACCTAGGTTGCAGGTGTCTGTATAAACGTACTGTAAGAAATAAAAATTTCTTGTTTATAATGATTTATAAAGTGCAGTGAATGTTTTCTTAATTTTGCGTTGCCTTTTTTGCTAACTTTCCGGGCATATTTATTAGTGTTAAATTTATACATACGTGCATTCATAATTTTCATGGAAAAAATATTCAAGTGAAAAACTTGCGAGTTTTGTTGGCAACGTCGTTTCGCGAATCAATATCTCAAAAATATGGCATAGCTGTTTCTTGTGGTTGCTGGTCGTTCGTTACCAACATGGCTACCACCGTAAACATGCTGAATGTCTAATGAAACTTTTACAGTACACATTTTTCTTTTTTTTTTTTAATATTTTGTGTGCTCTAAATACATGATGTGCAGTCTGAGATGCCTATTGTTATAATTTATTATTTTTTGTTACCAAGTATGAGTTAAGTGCGACATTGCGACAAAATCAACAACAGGTTATTTTGGAAGTGGTAAATTACATAAATAGTACTAAATGCAGAGCAGTGATACCTATGCGAAAATAATGTGAGTTGAAAATGTATTTTATTTGTGTTATCTATTACCATTCCTTGTGCATGTGTACATAATGTACTGTATACCGACTTTGTATGCCATGGTGATTACAGTTGATACTTGTACTTTTTTTGTTAGTATTTCGTTGTTAAATTTTCGGAGATGCCACAAAAATTTATGTTAAATCGATGGGGTAGAAATCAAGTTATGAGTTCTGCAAAAACTGACTTTTTTAGCATTATTTACATAGGAATTTTGTTGGGGCCAAAGAAAATTTTCTGTGGACACAGACTTTTGATCCCTCTGTATTCGTTGGATAGAGTTTTCAATGTAATGTGGCTGTGGAGGGACATTACTCAGACCCTCATTATAGCTTTCCCTGCTATTCCGGAAGTGATAGCTTATCTGTAGGGAGTGAAGGGGGGACCAGCATCAAATCAAGAACTATTAAAATACCATATATTTCAAGCATAGGATGAATTTATTCTACCAAGGGCTGTATTTTTCGCTGTGTGTTTGTGTTTATCACAAGTGATGGAGGTGGTGCCCCCCTCCCCACCTTTGTTTGGAAGGAGGTGAGAAAGGGGAGGGTAGAAACTAAACACAAGGAGTGCTATGACGGTGGCAGGAGCGAGGCTGGCAGAGTAGGTCAAGGTTATGGCAGTCACAAAGAAAGATGGGATAATAAGGCAGTGCTCCAATTGGCACATTTTGTTAACAAAATGGTAATGTCACTTGTTTTGTCTACAAAATTTATGACATATTTTTATAATTTCATTTTGCTTTTTTTCCACTTTGAAGCT
>NQII01010467.1:0-49689 GCA_002778355.1 Clitarchus hookeri
GATTCCCATAGTTTAAAAGGCAAAGTACCTTGAGTTAATAGAACTCTAATATTGAACTACAACTGAGTATGATATACTAGGAAACGTACAAAATTTTACAACACTCCTCGGTCTCCCCTACTATACATCTGTCCCTTAGCTAGAGAAGTTAGCTCCGATTTGCACCAATATCGTCTTACCCACGTTGACTTGCCTGAAATCAGCAACATCGATCAAATAACATCTTGACTCATTCCAGTCCAAATACCACACAAGATTTTTTTTTTTTTTTTTTTTTTACAAATTTTGTTGCTATGAGAATAAGCATAACACCGTTTCCGTTTCAACAAAATAAATGAAATATTTGTGTATTGTGGACAGAACATTCTGCACCCGCTATTGGCTCCGAAGGCAGAAAGGTAGTCTTACCAGAAAGTAAGATGTGGCAGACATCACTAGTATGCCACTTGGCCTTAAAAATAATATCATGCTAAAAAAACGTAAATTGTCTGGATAAATTTTTTTAAGGATGCCTGACAAATCAGTTACTGTACAAAACTTTAAGTGAAAAGTCAGTAACTGCGTTATAGCGTTAGGGAGTCGTAAAAGCAATGATCGATAATCTATGTGTACATGGCACTTATCACAAGCTTTCAATTTTCCGAAAGTTAAGATTAAAAACACATTATAGAATTTTTCCGATTGAAATTATTAGAAAATAAAACATGTAAGATATTTCTGAATTTAAGTAAACATGTATAAATTGGTAAAGTCGTTCCATTCAACACAAACATGTGGAGAATAAAGCGCCCTAGCCTAACACGGGTATTGGCGTTCCTTATTTCCGGCACAGAAAACAAAGTAGTTACATTTCCACACGCCGCTGCGGAGTCGACATTCATGAACCTGGCGAGAGAGAAGAACTGGAGTGGCCGCTTGCGTAAGTCGGCAAACTATTTCCAGAAATTCAGCAGAAATATGTTTNGGTCACGATCCCGCGCTGCAACCACCAACTATTCCTAACAGTGTTGCCAGCCTTGAATTTCAATGGCACCGTTCATCTGGGACTCGTTACTGTAGAATCACAGGGAGCTGAATTTAACCCAGGCAACTAGCGGGATCTTCTTTATTCTTTTTACTGCCCACCAGGTCGCCCTCACTCCTGTGAGCTTTTAAATATGATATAGTCTATTCGCGATTTCTTAGCACTTCTATAATCCCACATTAAAAAAATTNCTCCTGTGAGCTTTTAAATATGATATAGTCTATTCGCGATTTCTTAGCACTTCTATAATCCCACATTAAAAAAATCACACCATGTATATCGTGTTAAGCTATTTCCTAAATACGCCATGTATCTCTGTACTCGTGTTCATAAATGCATAACTTTTTTTGGTTAGAGTGAAATGCTATTAATATTTTATATGTAGATTACAATGTTTCATTTATATTCAATGTGAGTGATAAAACATGTGTGTAGGTAACGCCCAGTAAGAAATAGTTCTCATGCAATATATTATTGTAACTGAGTGCACACGAGTGTGATGCGTTTTCCTTTGGTGTAATTTTCCAGACTTAGTTAAGATCTGTCCGCCCGAGNTGAGTGCACACGAGTGTGATGCGTTTTCCTTTGGTGTAATTTTCCAGACTTAGTTAAGATCTGTCCGCCCGAGGCGGAGGAATTTCTTGAAGTATAACTTTAGCAGGACTTCAGAAAAGTGTGAAGTAAACGTGAGTGGATTATACGACTCACTTCTCTTGTTGCAGTAGCCGTGAGCGGCNGGACTTCAGAAAAGTGTGAAGTAAACGTGAGTGGATTATACGACTCACTTCTCTTGTTGCAGTAGCCGTGAGCGGCCTCGGGGCTACTCACCCTGCTTGGCGCCCTAGCCTAACATGGGCATTGGTGTTTCTTATTTCCGGCACAGAAAACAAAGGACTTACATTTCCACACGCCGCTGCGGAGTCGACATTCATGAGCCCGGCGAGAGAGAAGAACTGGAGTGGCCGCTTGCGTAAGTCGCCTTACTATCTCCAGAAATTCAGCAGAAATATGTTTTCCCGAAAACCGTTAAACGTGTCTCAATGACGTTTGTTCGCGCTTAGCATATGACAGCCATTGCAAATGTGCATAAAGTTTCAATTTCTCGCCTTTTCTCCGAAGCTCATTTTCTCGAGAGTGTTTCAACGATTTTGCCCCTAATGAGCGTTCACAAAATACCCATTTATTCCTGGTAAAAAATATTTAAAAAATGTAATTATGGGCTTGCAAAACACAACTTTCTCTTTATTATTATATTATAAAATTATAGAGTTCCGCGGGAAGTCTCATACTTGCTCATTTTCGACGAGAAGACTGCACGCCAGTTCATTGCCTTGCACGTAGAGGCGATGGAACTGCCTAAACACGCCCCTAGGTCGCCTTAACGCTCTCGCGCTTTTAGGACGTAGACTTGCAAAATAGCTTCAACCAGAAGTCCACATTATGGCGGCGCATTGCAAATGCAGTTTCCAGCGGTGATGAAGATGAACCGAAGTGAGGATGGAGCAGATGCGATAAGCAATTGATGGGGATACGGATGTACCCGAAAAAAAACTCCCTCCAGACAACCGCAGCGTTCTTGACACACCTTGGTGGGAGACGAGTAGTCTGACCACTGCAACNAAAAAAAACTCCCTCCAGACAACCGCAGCGTTCTTGACACACCTTGGTGGGAGACGAGTAGTCTGACCACTGCAACACCGCGGCTCCTAAACCAAATTAGTCCTCTATAGCTCGCTGTGAAATTGGAAAACGAAAGAATGCATAGTTATTACCGCTGTTCCTGTGGAGTTCATCTTGTTCTGACGCGATGTCCTCTCTTAGTAATTAGGTTGAGGTTCACTTACATTTACCACACAGTTCTGCAACAAATTAAAATAAAACTACCAGTATTTCCATAACACCATCACGACTCATTCACTTAGTCACTGTGAACCTTCTATCGCTGGTATGCGTATTTCGATCCCAGATCAAGGCTGGATGGAATATTACATGTGGATAGCGTGACGGACACTGCCATAGTGTGAGGCTTTCCCGAGGTGNCATGTGGATAGCGTGACGGACACTGCCATAGTGTGAGGCTTTCCCGAGGTGCTCCACTTCCAACCGTCGTAGTCTCTCTTTCACTTTCCCAGTCGTACCACACTTGCTATCTCGACTACTGTAGGGGAGAACGAGGAGAGTTGTTACAAAGCCGATTTATCAGAACTTAGGGTTGTTAGCGAGCTGGCAACGTCGCACGTCTCATTCATAGTCGACCCCCCGCTTGACGCAGTGCGCGCCGGTGACCTGTACGGGACGGCGTTCTGTTTACGACGTCAGCTCGGTAGAAAATGCCAAAAGTAAGTTTGTAACCAATATTTGCATATCGTATTAATTGATACGTATTAGGATAATTGCAATGCAATATTACGCCTTTCAAGCATTGACTATTTAACTGTTAAAATGTGGCATTGCTTATTTAAATTCAATTCGTGTTTAGAGATTATAAGCATGAGTTTGGCTAAAACGCGGGTTTTGCGCACCTAGGCGAGTTGTGACAAGCTGTCGCAAGTCTCCTCAGTATACTCACAACTAGTTTGTTTTGATTGTAAACGTATTGTTTGGTGTGGCTTCGCATACAAAGAGCTTATTTTATTGGTTTGGGATGCCTAACCAATACGTGCGGAAGACGAACAGGGGCTTGGCCAGTATAGACATTTACGAACTAGCCTATGAAGAGGTGACTTTACGAGGGCAGAGTCTTCGAACTGCTGCTAGTTCGTATAATATAAATTACATGTCGCTGTCTCGATTTATAAAAAAAAAACATCTTTAGAACAAAATCCACTCTGTCGGGTACCAAAGGCAGACACTTTTTACCGACGAGGAAGAAAAGATTTAATGCGAATATTTGTTGACTTCCGCGGCTTCCAATTATGGAATGACAATAAAAGAAACAATAAACTTGGCCTTCAGGTCACTGATCGTGATTTGACCAATCCGGTTCCACGACCAGTTTTGATCAATTAAGAAACACGAGCAGCAACTCCAAATATGCCTATTAATATACCTCCGAATGAGAATATGCAGTGGAAAAAATATAGAAGCAAGAGTCGCTAGTTTTGAACCTGTTGCTTCCANGAATGAGAATATGCAGTGGAAAAAATATAGAAGCAAGAGTCGCTAGTTTTGAACCTGTTGCTTCCACATCCAAGGCATTTTCACCAGAATCTGTAAGACCATTGCCAATAGCTCCACCATGAAAAGGTAAGCAAACAAACAGACGGAAAATTAAATCCGCTGTTTTGACCGACACGCCTGTTAAGGATGAAATTGCAGCTATACAAGCCAATAACAATGTGAACAGCGTAAAAAAGATAATGTTTAATGAGACAAAGGAGAAACCGAAGATAGTAAAAGGAAAGATTCTAAAGAAAACTAAAAGCAAAGAGGACGATGATGAATGTGTTTGCTTGTGTTGCCTGGAACCTTTTACTAGCAGCAGACCAAATGAGGAGTGGGTTCAGTGTATCGATTGCAAGAACTGGTCACATGATGCATGTACTGGAGGAGAGAAGCTATAATTTTGCAATAATTGCTTGTCGGACTAGACTTTGGGCGAATTTAATTCATATAACGCTCGGTGTTTTTGTCTTGATCTCATAATATGTGGCAATAATTGTTGTATTAATTTAAATGATTATAATGGTTTCATAAGGCTATTATTGTATTTTGCAGTATGTACCAAGGATCGAATAAAAAGGAACAAATTGTTTTCACATGTCGCTTTACTTATATTACTAATTTTAATCACCAATGATAGCATTACAATTAAAGTTTCTTCCATAAAATTCTCAAACGTACGTCTGTCACAACTCGCCTTAGCCTCTGTCACAACTTACCTCGGAAGTAGGAGAGTTGTGACAATNCATCCCAGATCAAGGCAGGATGGAATATTACATGTGGATAGCGTGGCGGACACTGCCATAGTGTGAGGCTTTCCCGAGGTGCTCCACTTCCAACTGTCGTTGTCTCTCTTTCACTATCCCAGTCGTACCACACTTGCCATCTCGACTACTGTACTATACGTCTGTCCCTTAGCTAGGGCAGTTAGCTCCAGTTGGCACAAATCTCGTCTTACCCACGTTGACTGCCTGAAATCAGCAACTTCGATCAAATTACATCTTGACTAATTCCAGTCTAAATGCCACACAAGATTTTTTTTTTTTTTTTTTTTTTACAAATTTTGTTGCTATGAGAATAAGCATAACACCGTTTCCGTTTCAACAAAATAAATGAAATATTTGTGTATTGTGGACAGAACATTCTGCACCCGCTATTGGCTCCGAAGGCAGAAAGGTAGTCTTACCAGAAAGTAAGATGTGGCAGACATAACTAGTATGCCACTTGGCCTTAAAAATAATATCATGCTAAAAAAACGTAAATTGTCTGGATAANTATTGTGGACAGAACATTCTGCACCCGCTATTGGCTCCGAAGGCAGAAAGGTAGTCTTACCAGAAAGTAAGATGTGACAGACATAACTAGTATGCCACTTGACCTTAAAAATAATATCATGCTAAAAAAACGTAAATTGTCATGATAAATTTTTTTAAGGATGCCTGACAAATCAGTTACTGTACAATACTTTAAGTGAAAAGTCAGTAACTGCGTTATAGCGTTAGGGAGTCGTAAAAGCAATGATCGATAATCTATGTGTACATGGCACTTATCACAAGCTTTCAATTTTCCGAAAGTTAAGATTAAAAACACATTATAGAATTTTTCCGATTGAAATTATTAGNAAAAAATTATAGCATTTTTTCGATTGAAATTATTAGAAAATAAAACATGTTAGATATTTCTGAATTTAAGTAAACATGTATAAATTGGTAAAGTCGTTCCATTCAACACAAACATGTGGAGAATAAATGTCTACACCCATACGACATAATATTAAGAGGCAACAAGTTGGTAATGTTTTGACATTCCGTGTAAGACCAGAAAAAGTAGTCACAGATAATGTCTACAAGTTGAACAATATGTGGTAGAAACAGTGGCGTGTGGTGAAGTGTTGCACGGTAAGCTGGTGCTTGCTCACTGCCGTACATTCTCGGTGCACGCAGCAGAAGCCAGTAACCACCGTGCAGCCGAGGGAAACTAAATGCATTTCGACTACTCACAAGCGAGCAGCGAGGGACCCATTACACGCGTCCTGTGACGTCAGCTGCTAAATTACGTTTCAGTGGTGGCAATATAAACTAGCAAGCAACAGGGTACAGCACACAGCTAACGCCAACTTACCTTGCAACGGTTCAACACATATCACTGGGTAGAAACATAAAATAATTTTTTTCGTTGCTAACATCCCTTAAACTGCAAGATCCTGTTCACTCGCTTAACTTGAGCCATTGGCCTACAGTGTCTGAATGTGTTTGCGTGTGTGTGTGTGAAACGCCAACAGAATCTAATAGCCAATAGTAAATATTCACTTGTGGAGTGGCCAATAGCCTGTTACACGGTAACACAGGTTTAATGACGTAGCTTAAAGGCCAACAACTAATAAAATGTTGAATTGTCCTGAAGTGTGCATAGGGAAATAAAATCTACCATGTCACGAAAAAAAAACCATTAGTATGCCTTATTACAGGGGTAAGAGAATAAATCTATGAAGGTATTGAAAAAACAATCTGTGCCTTCCATAACATGTCATCCATCCATTAAGGTAGAAGAAAAATTAATCTCCTTACAGTGATGCAACCAGCATCACAGTAAATGCACAACTTTTTAAAAAGTACTGTAGAGACTTCCAAAATCGTAAGAAAAATATTGCTTGAGTTTCATATAAAAGATAAATGTCTATATTTTATTCATTGTAAAATATGTGTCGAAAATGAATGAACAGGGAGGGCAAGGTGATATTGAGCGGGATAGCAGGCCTGGTAATGGTTTGTGAACAGTTGGAAGAGGACTGAGCACCTGCCTACCAGAAGAGGCGGAGGGGACGCGTGTCTACCTGTGTCTCTGGCTATCGCCACGAGCATTTGCTGCTTCCTATAAAAACGACAGTGATGCAAATAATGCTATCATGAGCAACATACCATTGCATATATATATTATCATGCCTGTTGCCATGCAGCCAGAAAAATATAATTTTATTATGTAAATCGAACGCATTTCACTCATCTCAGTTAAAAACTGACATTTAAACCTGTAATTACTGTAAACTTACAATTATGGAGGTTGTCATTCGTAAAACACAATAAAATGTAGGTACAGCACACAACAAAAATTTTAATGTATATACTTGTCTATACAATGGCATTTGAAAGGAATGGATATGTGTAAAATCTTATCGTTTACGCAATTCATGAAAAAAATATATATAATTATCTGTAAGGCTTCCTCGAAGTCATTTTCTTTATAGAGCTGCAACTAACTGCACAACAAATGCATAGCATACCAAACTATACTAGGGCAGCTGTCATTATTTAAAAGAAAATAAGTTGTATTTCTTTTATTAATTGTATTATATGTGATAGAGTAATGTACGTATTGATTAGTCATAGTATTGTAGTCTAAAGGAATTGTAAACGTATTATGTAACTGATTTGACGAATAGTTTTGTAAAATTTTGAATTTTTATTTGTAATATGCCATAATTTAAAACACCTTCAAATGTCATTTTTTCATGTAAGAAAATAGACGTAATTATTTACTTCTAAAGCAAATGTTTTGGAGAAAATAAAGAGTCAAATACGTATATACTCTGTTCAAAAAAANTAGACGTAATTATTTACTTCTAAAGCAAATGTTTTGGAGAAAATAAAGAGTCAAATACGTATATACTCTGTTCAAAGAGAAACTAAATACGCGTTATTTTCATTTCGAGCTGTAGTGTTTTGTCCACTGGAAGAAAATACAGTGGAGTCTCCGTTATCCGTCAGTCTCGGGACCGTCACCGTGACGGTTGAGAGAATAGACGGTAAATAGAAATACCCCCCTTGCTTACCAAAGACACGACAGATACTAGCGATAATAATGTATACGATATTTAGCACTATATTTTAAACAGGTAGCAATTAATATAAGTACGTACAGCACAGTATGTATTTGGTATTAAATATTGTAGACTTCTGTTTATTATGTTGATAAAATTAAATTGAATACAGTACTATTATGTATATGTTCAGTAGTATGATCATATTAAAAGAGTCTGTAANAAAGAATCTGTAATTTTCCTTTGTTGTAATACTTCACGGGTTTTTGTTGCTGCCGTGTTGCGTATCTTACGTAGGAGTAATATCTGTGTAGTGTTTGCCTCTTCTTGTTGCTCGTACCATGCAATGCACTTGGAAAACATGTTTTCAGCGTCACTGTGGCTAATTATTTTGAGGCAATCCTTTAGTGTATCATCCTCTTCTTCTTCACTTAAACATTCTACCTCCTGTGTTGCACTTAATACAAGTTCCTCATCATTTAATATTACAAAGCCTCCGTCAAATAGGTTAATTCCCAGCCATGGACATACTTCACCTATAGATGTGTTTCTCCACCTGGGATCCCTTGACACAGAAGTAAAATTTCCCTATAATTTCCAGATTCGTTTATGGCCTCATTCTCATTTACAGTCTCAGGCCACAGTTTGTTCCAGCCCTTTTGTAATGTTTCTTCTGGTATATCTTGCAAGGCTACAACGACATTCAAAATTGCGTCTTTAATAGTGTATGACCTCCAAAATTGCTTACGCTTATTAATTAATCCCCAATGCAAACAACTGTTTGAATAAAGCATTTTCAATAACTTCGCTTCATGCTATCAATAATAGTGGGGTAGAGTTAGCAGGCTAAAAGAGGCACGTAATTTTTCCATCATCACTTTGTAATACATGAGAAGAATGAGTTGGTGCATTGTCCATTAATAACATGGCTTATTCAGGCAATCCGATCGATTTTAAATGTGATTTTACATTTGGCCTAAACTCACTGTGGAACCACTCATTAAATATAACCTGGCTCATCCAGTAACTTTATTGTGCATAATATTTGGCAGGTAAGACTGACGCCTGCGGCGTCCCTATATGTTATCCGCCCGTACTCAAGCTCTAGCGAAGCTCACAGGTGGAGGACGTCAGTCAGGATTTAGGCAGCCGTGACGAAGGAGAACGGCGCCAGATCGGCACTGCAAGACGACCATTTGCATGGGAAGGCGGAGGCAGCTGCCCCCCCCCCCCCGATATTGCCAGGGGACGCACCCTACACCCACGGCCGCGCTCACCCCCGGCCAGCCACAGCCATAAACATTGAGAACGGTTGGGGACGGACATGCGGGAGAATAGTGTCACGGTTATCAGGTGACAGCGGGAAGAACACGAGTGCAGCAGCGGCCAGGGGGAGATCTTGAAGTATTCCCACAACGCTGAACCAAACAACAAACCTCCAGCCGGAATAGAGGGACAGACTCCAGCCTCCGCGAGCAGGCAGGAACGCCGAGACGTATTTATGACCACGCCAGGCTGCGATTTGTCCCAGGCTGTTGACCACAATATGAAACCCTGAGAGCTTTTGGAATAGCGGGCGGAAATAATAGCAGCCGGGCAGGAGAACTACATGGACGCAGAACTGAGGGGCGCCTTCAATTATTTCCGCACGGACAGAACGGAGTGCTGAAACTGGTAAACCAGAACAAAACAGCAGACGCTGGCCCCAAGCGCGGAGAGCTGGAGTACACGCCCGCGGGTGATTACCCAGGGGAACACGGCGGTCCGCGGCTACCTGCAGTGGCGGGGGCAGTTCAATATGGCGATGAGGACCTACAAAACCGGAGGAGTCCGAGGAAACGCGGTCAGTCAGTCGGGAGCAGTGAGACACGTCGTCAGTTGGTTGGACGACCTACCGCGAGACGTCCGGTTTTCGGAGCCGGACGACGGGAGTACGACGCGAGCAGTCAGTGAGAAACGTTAACGAGTCAATCAGTCGAAGTAACGAGCAGAAAGTGACACGGGAGTTCAGTACCGCCACTCCGGGATGCGCAGATAGGCAGTCACGACATTAAGGGGTCAGCCAGATCGGGACACGAGTTAACCAGCCAGTCGCCGCATAAGCCAGTGAGTTTCCAGTCAGTTGCAACGCACCGAGGAGGGTGGGATCGAGTGGCGAACTTCACCGAGAGGTGCCAGGTCGAGCTAGTGGGATAGTCCAGAGCAGCCTGTGCCTCGTAGGGCAGGTGGGGATCTTCACACACCTGTGTGGATCCTTAGACGGGACGTGGTGGGGCAAGCAACAGTCAGTTACTGCCCCACATCGAGAACGGGAGCGAGGGACGAGCCCTAACGGAGGGCGTCCGCTCAAGAAGAAGCCAGCCGCGTGCAACTGACCAATCACAGAGGGCCTGTCCCAGGGCCATCCGGCAGAGAGAGAAAACGAGTTCGCCAAACGTATCGAGACGCTGACCTCGGTTCCGAGGCCGGCAAACGGGACGTACGGCGGGAAGCGTCCGAGAAAACCCGGCAGTCGGCCGACGAGATTCCGGGAGGGAGGAGTGATTCCGCAGGAGACGAGAACGGCAGCCAGCCGCCATCAGACACAGAGTCCTGCGTCGACCCGAGAAGGAGGGACGTCGTGACGAGTCACCGAGGCGCCCGTGACAGGACGAGAGCAGTTCCAGCTCACCGGACCTCATCTGCAAGAACAACTACCCGCACAGCAAGCCAGATAAGTACAGTCATCCAGCGAGTGTGAAGGACCTTTAGTAATTATCCCGCAGTGTGAAGGATCGTTTATAATAATCCAACAAGTGCGACGAAGATCCCCCCCCCCTTTTTACGACGCGAATTGTACGGAGCATACGTAGAAAAGGGAGGGAGTTGTCTCAAGGGCTCATGTATCAATTCACATGTTCATGCAACAATAAAACCTCGATTTGTGAAATATGAATTACCCTGTATTCATTCATTAGTGAATTGGACCATTAAACTACAGTGTCGAAGCATTCCTACGCCCGATCACTGAGGACTAGTATTAAGTGTTGGCGCCTCACGCCACAGAACAGATTACAACACCTACGTCCAAACCTCAGCTTTGGCAGGTGTCAAGACATTTAAATTCATATTTTTGAAAGCTCGAGGATTTTGAGATTTCTCGATGATTAGTAAAGGAATTCTATGTCTACCATTTGCATTCGCACACACCATGACAGTTATGCGGTCTTTTTACATTTTAAAACCGGGTGCAAATTTTGCCGATAAGGAGTCTAAGGTTTTCACTGGAAGTGCTTTCCAATTTAGGCCAGTTTCGTCACAGTTGTAAACATGCTCTCTGACCAAATTTCTATCTTTTATTTTTTTCATTAGTTTTTCCCGATATTATACAATGAATGTACTATCAGCGCTTAGTTTTTCACCCGATATGCACAACTGCCTTATGCCATGTCGACCCTTAAATTTATCCAGCCAACCTATACTAGCCATAAATGAAGGATCCCAATCAAGCTTCTTGTTCATCTCGATAGCTTTACCCATTATTATGGGCCCAGAAACTGGTATCCCCTGACTGCGGGCTTGAATGAACCACTGATAAATTACTGTATCCAGTTGGTCCAGTTTTGCTGGCTTCATCGTTTTTCTTAGTTTGACATCTCCGTCTGTCTTTGGCATTTTTGAAACATGACTTTCCATTTTATCTGCATCTTTATTAATATCACTGACTGTCGTCCGCCCGATTCCATATAGCGGAGCAATACTAGTCGCACTTTCTCATTTACGTAGTCATTTTATGATTTCAAGTTTTTGAGAAAGTTCCAATACAACACGTTTCCGTTTCTCAGACATTTTTAAACACACTACACTTTGGCAACAAACTGAGGACAATGACTTGCTGACTAAGTGACTACCGCTACTGAACTGACTGTAGGAATGGGAGTGCGGATGAGTGTCTAGGAATTCCGGTAGGGTGGTGAGGAAGACGGAATGATTCTACGTGTGTAGGTTGTACATAAACAACAAACGTGAGTCATTCTCATTCCACACCGCACATAATGTATTTTTACAAGGCATTACAGTACAGTATACGTATTGTTCAACTCAATAATGTGCTTAATTGGATCTAATATGAAGCGAGAAAAAAGTTATATCATTTTTAGTTTATTAAGTTTGTTTTTTGTATCCAATTTTATTATTATACTTGTCGGGTCCGTTTACTGACGGTTAAAAGGGTGACGGTTAACCGAGACTCCACTGTACGATGAATAGTCCGCATGAACAGCCTGACTGTATGTTAATTATCGGACAGGCATTTGAAGTGACTGTACTGTGTTGCTAGGGGGAAGGGACTGGGTGGAGGTGACGCACACTAATTAGTCTGTCCAGCATGAGTCTCGCTACTCTTTCTGCAGTCCGGTTCAGGTGCATGGCTGCCAGGTGTGTGTCTATCAAGCGATTGCAGGCTCTACAGTGGTTGTGCGATCAAAGTCAAAGAATGTGGGTATACCGGAAGTGTCCAGTCGAAAAAGGCACAAGGTTTCCCTTCATGAAAAAATAAAAACAGAAGTGGCTTACATCTAAATATCCTAAAGAATCATCGGTAAGATACAATCTAATTTTTATTGTTATACACAATTATTTTAAAAAATTGTGTGTTTGCGTGCGCGCGCGTGTGCACAAGAGAGAGGGAGACAAAAGGGCGAGGGAAATGGTGCATTCACGTTAGCGTGTATAAACACACACTCTCACAAACATACAGAGAAGAGTTGAAGCCTTACTGNATTGTGTGTTTGCGTGCGCGCGCGTGTGCACAAGAGAGAGGGAGACAAAAGGGCGTGGGAAATGGTGCATTCACGTTAGCGTGTATAAACACACACTCTCACAAACATACAGAGAAGAGTTGAAGCCTTACTGTTGCTGTTGGATATGTATGTTATTTCTTACCCCGGTTGTATTGTAGTTTATCCGTGCAATATCGCAGTAGCACACCAGGGTCAGTCATAACACGGCCGACAAATCTACAAACTTCGTGAGTTAGGACCGGGCAAGGCATGCGTACATGAAGTTAGAAATAGAGACATAACAAGGGAAACAAAAACCTGGAAATAAATTTCACTAATACAGTTAGTTAGTTATTTTTTTATGATTAAGTGATGGTGTTTACGGTAAAGTGATCACTTCTCTGTCCTTAACTGCTCTATATTTCAGAAGACAAATTGCGACTTGTATGGTCTCTGTATAGTTGGGAATGAGTTAAGAAAAGTAGTACCATATTTCAACATCGAATCACAAGTGTAACATTTTAATCAGTGGAAAGTGATTTTTAAAATGAAGTTTTTATTTGCTTTATGCACGTAAGTGTACGAGTAAACACGTTAGCAACATATACGTACGCATAACATTTTCCCAGTTTAACTTGACTAATACGTGAATAAAGTGATGATGTCTATTGTAATGCCGAGTATAGATAAACACATAAAAATATATCCTAAGCAGGTATTTCAAAAAACAACATGGTTCGTGTATTCCGCCGACATTGTTAAACGTGGGCAGAAAAAGAACCAAGTGCTGTTCATAATGGAACGTTTCAAACATCCGTAAGTCATGATTAAAATATACTGTCTCCATCCATTTACACAATCAGACAAAACTCTCGGATAGCAGTATATAAATAGAGAAAGGAAGTATACAGTAATACACAAATACTCTTTTTACATATAGTCTCAACACTCAATAAGACGAGATTCAACCTACCTCATAAAAATGTTTTCCATTAATTTAAGAACATTTTGCCTAAAGTTTTGCTTCCATCAGCCCTTCTACTGTGATTTCAGGAATACCCACCCACGTGAAACACTCGTTCTCATTCATCTGTTTTAAACGCATCCAACTCTTTTCAGTGAATCTCCTACAATAACATTTTTATTTTAGGCGACTTCATATCACCCATACATAAGAGTATTAAAAAATAAAAACCAATTAATACGGAAAAATTACAACCAAAAACAACAAATTTTCCCTCAAGTCAATGGGATTTCAGACGCCATACACGTTGCCATGCTCACAGTTGACAAAGGTAGTTTTATGGACGCCTTCACATGCCATATAGTACGGACGTAAAGCGCTGTGGGTTGCCGCCGTTGATTTCCCTACAACGATTTCGTAACGATACGACACAATGCCGTCCACCGGGTGGTGTGGTATCGTTTGTCGGACAAAAACGGACTCAAGTCAGCACGTAAGAAGTGTCAATTGGAATATGTGTGGTCTGTTCTTCCTGTTTCAAAATAAGTTTTTATTTCTTGACACTGGAGTTTTTAGAGAAAGCTGCAATGCTATGGTTATCAGTTGTATACATCTTTCTTTGTTTTTTTTATTATATGCTGTAAGATGTCGTAAACATCAGTAACGATCGTCAAATTTTGAAGAAATGTGGACCTCCTGAAGACTTGTAGCTTTGTAGGCGCCGCGCCGTGGATGCTGACAAACACAAAAACAGTTTCGTCTTAAAATGACCAGACACAAATTTTAACACATACCGGCCAGATTTTTGCGTCTGAAGGAAGTATAACACTTGATGCATGTAAAGTTATTTACGTCTATAAATGTGTGTGCACACATATACTGCATATACAAATGCATTACTATAGGTATGAGTGCACCATACCCGTAAATCGTGTAACTGCATAGCGAGATGGATGTGTTGTGTAATTTTTGTAACTAATTTCACAATGAAGAGAGTGTAATGAACGAATACGTTTTGAAAACAAAACTTCTCATTCTTGTGCCTTGCTGCAAGATGAAACGTACAGGATAATTATGAACAATGACGCGTATAATACTTACCGCGACAAACATGTTTTCCACCGTGAACCCGAGCAAATGCTTGTTTACAAATTCTTTCTCTATTAGAATGCCGTCCGGATTCATGAATCTCGGTGCCGACAAGTGACGTATGCAAGGCTATACGTGTACGGGTACACAGGGAGCTGACGAGAAGGCAAGGCTAAGGCTTGGTTTATAAAAATCGCAAAAACGCAACACTGGCAAAATCGCAATGGCGCAAAATATCAAACTCTAAAATCTTTAGGTAGGTACCTGTTATAAATGTCGCAAGGAACTTTTATCAATTGGTGCCTAAAGATTTCAGAGTTCACTTTCTTGCGTCGCTGCAATTTTTCCAGTGTGTTGTGTTATTGCGTTTTTTTTATAAACCAGGCCTAAAGAATGCCTTTCTCCGCCTGCGTGTAAGCATAGAGTATATAAAGTACTAGTACAGAGTGGACTCTCAATGTTATCCAATGGGCAGGTATATTTTGTCGTAATCGCTATGAGAAAACGCGAACAAGACAAACACAAAGTCTAATTCGCTGCTCCTTCAATACTCTATCTACGCGCAGTTCAACTGACTTGTAATACTACAACTATTGTTACTCGCTGCAGCTCGGACTGGCCGCGAGCTGCCGTTATGCGCGCTCTNCAAGTGACGTATGCAAGGCTATACGTGTACGGGTACACAGGGAGCTGACGAAAAGGCAAGGCTAAGGCTTGGTTTATAAAAATCGCAAAAACGCAACACTGGCAAAATCGCAATGGCGCAAAATATCAAACTCTAAAATCTTTAGGTAGGTACCTGTTATAAATGTCGCAAGGAACTTTTATCAATTGGTGCCTAAAGATTTCAGAGTTCACTTTCTTGCGTCGCTGCAATTTTTCCAGTGTTGTGTTATTGCGTTTTTTTTATAAACCAGGCCTAAAGAATGCCTTTCTCCGCCTGCGTGTAAGCATAGAGTATATAAAGTACTAGTACAGAGTGGACTCTCAATGTTATCCAATGGGCAGGTATATTTTGTCGTAATCGCTATGAGAAAACGCGAACTAGACAAACACAAAGTCTAATTCGCTGCTCCTTCAATACTCTATCTACGCGCAGTTCAACTTACTTGTAATACTACAACTATTGTTACTCGCTGCAGCTCGGACTGGCCGCGAGCTGCCGTTATGCGCGCTCTCCGGTGGCCCACCTCGTCACACCCGGACACAGGCTGACTTGTTCGCTGCCTCGTCCCCCCTTCGGCCCTTAGATCATACACGGGTAGCCAGAGGAATGATTGACAGCGGCGAGACCTGGCTGCCGTTACAGCCCCTCCTCCTACCCAGTGGGAGGAGCCGACATGTAGAGAAGGCGTACGAATATTATGGGAATTAGGAGCCTCCGTGCAATGCGGGATGTATAGAACTTTCTGGGTGATGGCCTACGACACAGTAAATGAAAGCCACGGCTGGACTGTCGGCAGTCTTTGGCGAAGGCCATCTGGCTGAGTGCGGTGACGAAGTGAAGTGCGGACGACGACGGGAGATTGCGAGACGATGGCGGACGAGATGTTGGTGGTGGAATGAAGGGGGGAGGGGGCGTGAAACAAGATGAGTGAAGCCTACTGTGCGCGAGGGCGCTCAGAGAACTCTGAGTGGCACGGAATACGGATTTTATTGTATATATTGGAACTGTCAAATATGGACATATAATCTACTAAGAATAGTTGAATAGGTTTTGATACAATGTATATTGGGACTGTTTTTTGATTATTTAATTAAATTAATTCCCTTAAGGTTATTGTAAATTTGATTGATCGAAGTCAGTAATAGTAAACAGAAAGTGATACGCATTTATTGTGAGCTGTTGAGTCGAAAGAATTTTGTTTGTAGTTATTGTAAATAAAAATAGGAAACCATAATTAACTCTTTTATTTAAATAACACCTCCATCCCTTAACAAACTTGGTTTAGCCCGCTGACGTTTGAGAAATTGTAACCCTATTCATAACTTGTTACACAAACACTTAGTCATTTAATTGTATTTCAAGTACATATAGCGAACAAATTGGGTTAAATAATAGTTGGGAATGTGGTTTTTTGCAAGCGAAGAACAGCACACCTGCTGCTTTTTTCCAGCTCTAAAAGCTAAAAATGTGTGTAGTTTAGTTTTAATGTTTTCAGTGTAATGTATTTATACATTACCGGCACTTCCTTTTATATTTTAACCAAAGTAATTAATTTCATCAAATTCTGGACTTTGACGGGATGTTTCCATCGTGTAGTTTGTCTTGGCATTTTCTATGTGTATGCGCTATACAAAATGACGTGGCTGCAGCAGAATTAAACAAAATAATTCCAATGTAAGATTGATATTAAAATTGCTCCGCATTGTTAAACACGAATGCAGGAGTAAATAAATGATTTACTCGCAAATTCACTCTTAAACATACTTCCTGAAGCCAAGCCACGCCTTTTTTTTCTCTCATGAATTCCACTCTGAAAGTCATGAAATGCACAAACAAAGTATAAGAAAAAAGAGTTCATGGGTTAAATAATAATAAACTAATTTTCTTGCATCTAATTATAATAAATTATGATTGAAATTAATACTTTTTTTTTGTAAACAAATATGTAATCAAAAATGTTATAATTCACTGTAAAAGTTTTGGTCTATAAGGTTGGATTTAGCGTACATCGACTGGGAAATGTGTTCAACCGTGTGGTATAGTGTGTCCGCCCTCTGCGTGTATGTATCTGTTCCGACTAACGGCCTGCCTACTGATCTTGTAGTGGCTAGTAGTGTAGCTGTGCCTTACCTTGGACCTCGCATTAGCGCGTGTCTGAGTATTCGGACCCACCACCACCGCTCTCCGAGTGTCGCCTTCTCGTCAGCTCCCTGCAGTAACTGAATTCCGCGAGAGCCTCGGCATGNAAGAGCCTCGGAATGACCACATGGAAAATAATATATATTAATGTTTTGTGGGAAGTAAATGGAAAGTTACAAAAACCATGATTGCTTGTATATTGAGCCATTATTTCGTGTGGTTATAAGAAAATTTTAATTTATTATTTTTATATGTATTTTTAAGATTGATGTTGTTAAATATAAAAATTAATTGCATTATCCATTTCAGTTTTTATCAAATTCATTTCACTGAAACGTGCAAACGATGAAATATTTTCTTAATCCAATAATTTTAAATCATTTCTTGGATTCAGTATTTATTTGATAGAATGAAATGAGCTTTACTGTTTATAAAACTTCATAATATGAATGAGATGTAACGTTGCATTGCATTACATATGTATATGAGGGAAATAAAGCAACAAAACATAATTATCTTTAATGCGTTTTCGTCTATAATAATAATTCACAAGTCATCGCTAATATTCTGACTTTAATTTCGTTCTCACGTAACCGTCATGGCGCTCTGGTATCATTACATTACATTAAATGTGGCAATTTCATTGCGCTGATAAAATTAAACATGACACGTTATATTTATTTAAACAAATCTCGTGGTAATAACTGGGGAAAAAAAACCATAATTGGAAGATATTCATTTTCGAATAAATAGCTGAATTTGGATACGCATATCTTTCCTGTTGACATCACAGTCTGACAGCGCAGTAAGATAGATAAGTTTCACAACAACATACCTTACATTGTATTCAAGTCTCCGTCAGACTGTGGTTGGAACACTTATTCCATCCTTACTCTGTAACTAATGTCGTATCCCAGAAGGAGCCTGCTGTATTATCTTCCACTAATTCCTCTTAGAGGCTCTTCCACCGATGTGTGTTGCTGAAATTGGCTGAAAATCAGAATGTTTTTATGGTTTCCGGTTAACTGTGTATCTCTGTTGACAAATTAAGTGCTCATTTTCCCGTACATGTTATTTTTATATCCAAACATCTGTACATTTACGATTCAGGGCATTGACTTATCTATCGTTATAATGTTAAACCACCTGAATGAGCTGCATTTTATAAAATGTGTTTACACTGCAGCTTTATTTCCTGTGCAACATTTAAATTTTTATGTGCTTTATAATTTACGATATTAATTGATAACATTTCAAACAATATTACTTTATTGATGCCTGCATTTCATAGATATATCTGAATCTTTAAGAAATCCTCGTGAGAAAAAAAATGTTTGTAATTATAATGTAATTTTCCATTAACATCACCATAAGTTATAACCCATATGTAACTACATTACCAGGAAATGCGTCGAAAATGCTCCTGGAGGGGTTGAGCCAAAGGATACAATTGTGAATAACTCCTCAACGACACAAGGAATGATTCCTGAAGCCAACTCCAGATGCCAATTGTCCACAGAGGATGACTTTCTTGAATGTTTCGTAGACGTACAGTTTCCCTTACAACTTCTGCTGCAACTGTAAGTATTGAATTTCACTCTCTCACAGATCAAGAGAGAGTTGTCACTACTTATATCTCTTGCTACACGCACCGTAATGTGGATGCCATTAAAGTTTCTCTAAAATGGTAGATAAGAAGCCTACACTTGATTGCTAATGTTTCTTTCGCAGTAAAAATGTAGCTAAAGTTTAAAGTTGTGTAGCACTGCAAAATTATTACTGTTAGAACTTGTGTAGATTGAAAGGTGATTGATGTAATTAGTTTATTTCACGAACGCATAGCATGTTCACTATTATTGTTGCGTGTAACTGAATTATAATTTGGTTGTTTTAAGTGCTTATGTGCATATATCGTTAGATAAGCATGCGATAAATTAAAATCCTATACATGACATATTACGTAATATATATTGTATATACTTATAATTCATAACTTTCTTTAATGGAATATGTTAGTTTCAACATTTCTGCGATACAGTACAGTATTTATGAACGTCTCTCTCAGCAAGAGGACGCACGGATAACAAATTACTCTGTGCGCAGACACACACTATAGACAAAGGCCCTGATCAATATCCAAGTATCATGAACTCAGTTAAGTTAGTTTACGAACCTGAGACGATGCTGATGGTGTATACATACATTTTCAGGTAATTATCCAACTCTTTATTGTTACAGGGGATCTACTCCGAAAGCAACTTAAGTGAATCTACCACAAATATTAACGAAACAAGAGTTTCTCCAACAAAAGATAAAACATACATGGATTTGTCTGAAGAAACGTGTATTCCTCAACCAACACCGACACAAGTACAAATGAGCGAGATCTCTTCCAGTGCTGTTGCAATCCCAGAAGCAGCCCCGGCACACGAAGGTTATCTGTCAGACTTACCGTAAGCATTATGCCTTATATAGCTTTGTACAGTAGAGTATTGCTGACTGTCTGTAGAATTTTTGTATATTTATGTGCCGTGAAATATAACCTTTACTGTATAACGAAATAAGATTCAGATTTAACGTACTGCATACAGTTATACAAAATTTTAAACATCAAACACGCCTTAAATATATTATTACAAATACTTCACTTTAAATAGTAATCGTCAATTATGAAAATGCAGTGGCGTTGCAAATAGGTTAAACTGCGCAGTTTCAGTAGTTTAGGTATTCGTGCTACGAATGCTTTTATATTTTAATTTTGGTTTTCAGGAAACTGTGCGTAGAGTTTGTTCACGGATTATGAGGTAGAGATACTCCCTTAAAAAATTTGGCAGGCATGCGAATATGCGAAATACAGCATTTGATCTCAGAAGCAAGAGCTTTGTTAAAGCACACTGTCGATTGCCAAGCAAGGGCGAAGGGATACTTTTCCTTTCAGAAGGAAAATCGTCTGGATCTACAGAGCCTTTTACTTATCACGTGTAATCCTTGCAACGCAGAAACTGTAATAGATACAAGCCGTCGAAGACACTGAACACAGCAGCCACGTGGGGAACCATTATGACTGGCAAAGGGCATGCTGCCATGAGTCAATTTTTGTCTATGATGGAAGTCTCTGTCCCAAGTAAACCAACGTACCAGAAAGAACAACAAATTGGTGAGGTAATAATGCTTGCATTTGTTATTTTTTAATTTTTGTTTTACGATTCCGATTCCGATAAATTAGTAATAATTAATTATCAGTAACGTACAAAACCTTTGTTACAAAACACAATACACACCATAAAATCTGTATAACGAAATTTGAGATAAACATCCCCTGGATGTTCCCTGTAACAACTTATTAGCAAAATGAAATGGAAACCGCTCTTTCAATTATAAAAATATTTTATTAAAATAATTTACGTGTTTAAGTATTTCTTCTAAATATTTCGTAAAATGTATTAATTAATTTTGCAGTAAGACAGTAACACGATCACTAAAATTATTCAGATTAAGTAAAGAATAGGGATTTCATAATATGGCTCACACAAAAATATTGCGTTTCTCTGAATTACTTGTTCTTTGATGTTTACAGGCTTTGTTACAGTCTTTGACAGAAGTCATGGAAGAAGCTGCGAAAGATGGAAGATCTTATTCAATGCAAGCTAATAATATACATGAAGATGGATTTCCATATACAACTGTTGTAGTAGATGGGGGTTGGAGCCATCGTAGTTATGGTCACAGTTTCAAATCCAAATCAGGTGTTGCAATAATTTTTGGCCACTAAATAGAAAANTCATGGAAGAAGCTGCGAAAGATGGAAGATCTTATTCAATGCAAGCTAATAATATACATGAAGATGGATTTCCATATACAACTGTTGTAGAAGATGGAGCCATCGTAGTTATGGTCACAGTTTCAAATCCAAATCAGGTGTTGCAATAATTTTTGGCCACTAAATAGAAAAACTGCTTATTCTTGGATAATAAATAAGTACTGTAGTATTTGTGCTTTGGCAGAGCCCAACAACGAAACCCCTCGGCTACACAAGTGTTACAAAAACTGGGATGGTTCTTCAACAGCTATGTAAAGTGATATTTTGGTGGTAGGTTTCAAAGCTAGCGAACATTCTAACGGTTTACGTTACCTGAAATACATAGGTGACGCAAATTATTCAGTGTATAAGAAGCTGCTACAAAATGTTCATTACGGGCTGCAGATTATCAAATCTGAGTGTACTAACCATCTCATCTTAACTTTGAACAAGCATCTCCTCAATTTAAGCAAAGAAAATTCAGTCAATAAAACCCATTTTACAGGTGGGAAAGTAAAACATATTGTCAGACGTATTCGGTATGTAATAACAGAATAATCAAAACACCTATCACCTAGCGTCACCACTCTGAAAAGAGATATTGGAGCTGCCCCTTACCATGTTTTCGGAAATTATAACGAAAGCAGAAAAGATATTTGTAATATGGTGAACACTGTATCATCAAATGCTCTGGTGTTGGTACCTAGTTCCACTCGTGGCAGATTAATAGCAATAATTGGAAACCTGGCTGCGAAAAGTGACAGTCTGATAAAAAAATGTAACAAGCAATGCGCTCAGAAAATAATATGCATCTTGCTGCGCGCTTCAACGATTGAAAGCAGAGCTTCTTTAGTAGACGAAGGTCCTTCAATACAAGATGTTTCGGTGCAGATCTTAGTTTTCAGTACGGGCCCTAATGGGTCCAAAAAACGCGGAAGAGAAGGTTGGTATATTTTCATTTTAATTACTGCATTTTCATGTATAATTATTGGAGAAAACGTTAGTGTTAACAAATATGTACGTATATTTTTCCCCCCCAGATTAGGAAGAGTTCTGGAAATAGGGTCAAACTCCTGATTTCACGAAAAAAAAAGAATAATTCTTCTGGTAGAAGAAGTTTGCAATTTCATCAGAGGAAATCAAAAATTTCGAATGAAACGTCCAACAATCCAGACTACAGTCAACAGTGTCAACATCCTGGATATTCCAGAAGTGGAATTGCAAGAGATGATTGAAGAACTCAAGAACAAACTGCAGTTCAATGTCACTATGAGGGATGAAATTAAGCGACATACGAGAGGGCAACGAAATAATGATCTGTGGCACAGGTAAGTGAGATTTAAACTGTTCTTTACATTATGCATGTATTCAGCTTTACCAAACACTTGAAGCAACCATGTAAATGATGGAGTGGTGAGGGGAGGTCGCAACGGGATTCTATCTCCCCTCGCTCCCTCCCCTCGACCGCCACTAAAAATTTATACTTCTGAAGACTTTACTTGCTGTTTTTTGCCAAGTTTGCGAGTGAACCACGCCACCCTCCCCTCATATTTTTCGCACCTATGTACAAATTCTGTGATGTGAATGCGGTGTGGTATGGTGGGTCTAGCATAAAAAATATTTATTCGATATCAAAGCTTTCTAGTTCCCCACCGGCACAACAGAAACACTGCCTTCGCTACTGCAGCATTTACAGTTCCTAAACGCCGATGTATTGAGGCTTTCTGTGTATATTTAAAAAATTCATTAACGATACATTTAGATAAAATAAACTGGGGCGTTTATCTCAAATACCTTTTTCGCGTTTGTTTTCGATGCAGTGTAGAAATAATTTTACACAACTTGAGGTGAATGAAGAACATTGCCAATGAGGCCTCAATGTTTACTATATTAGGTATGCCTGTTTATATAATATGATTTTGACTGTAGAGCCCATCTCTCGATCAACTATGTATATGTATGAATTGAATGACTGATTCGTAATTTTAAAATGCTCTAATAAATATTATATATAATGCAGGTTCGTTTTTAGGAATGAACATTATTTGTGGTGTGTGCAATACTTGTAAATTCTTTCTATTTTGTTATTAATTGAAATTATTATATTTATCCATATATCAGTATGCATGTCCCGACATTTCTGCGGCTGTCTCATAATACAGCATCAGCTGTAAAAAATACTACCCACAACTTTTAAGAAACAACATACATTGCTTTAACAAATATAGGCAGAGCATTCAACAAACAACGTCTACTGTCCTCAAAAACCATGTTAAAGTTCCGAAGAGTTTGAACCGTAAACCGGTTCTTTCCGATATGACTCAAAGTAGAAAGAGGCGGGACATTGCACAAGAGAATTGGAACATCGGTTGACATACTTTAAATAGGGTGTTAGTGAAGATGCGGTGAAATTAAATGTTTAGGAAAAGAAGAGCGGCTTAAAAATAAAGAGGGTGATATTAAAGAAAACGTGTACTTGAATAAGATTATCCGATTTCTGATTGAATGAAATGTGTGTTTACGTCCTATGCATCACTAAGAGGCGTACTATAATTACTGATAACTATTGTAACAAATTAATTTAATAGTAATTGCTAATTTAAATTAATTAATTAATGATTACTTCTGTTTTTTAATGCTACATGTTAGTCCTAAGCCTAGAAAAGGATAGTAGTCCCTTGATTTTCAGTGGTGCAAGAACAGGGAGAGGCAGAATCCATATTGCCATTTATCCCTTCCCCAACCAGCCTTTCACCATTTCAGGGTACGGTAATTTTGTTTTTGGAAAACTGGAAAGTATATGGATGCCCAGACGTTTTACGAAGATGTACTGATAAATTTTTTGAATATTATTCTATAATATGTATTTATGACTCTTGCGGACATCTATACATTTGTTGACAACATTTCACTTCTGTTCCCCATATAATGTCGGTGCTTTTCAGAAACATAAATTACATTTGTACAGGGGAAACAAAAAGCCTAAGAGGGCAATAAGTCTTCGTTGTCACATGCCAGTCATGACGTCATTAAAAATACGTGTATGTAGGGGCAATTAAATTTTTCAAAGTTTGACTGCAAATGGTCTTAATTAACTGCTACAGACTAGAACATGCCGATATTGCACTAAATACCGTAAGACAATTTTTTGTTCGAGCTTAACCTCGTGAGAGATCAAAAAATTGATAAATATTTTTTTTTAAGCTATTTGAACGGAACAAGTATTTATATTGGTTTTTCTACGCCGGACATGTGAACTGCTGTGTAGTAGAAGCTATTTACTGTAAATTGAGAACTTTTGAAACCTTCTCATTTGAAATATTAGTCAATAAATATATTTTATTTTAGCCTTAGACGTTATCTTCCGAGTGCGGTGGAATACATACACTGTATTTATTACTTACATTACAAGTTTTGTTTTAAAAGGTATTTAAAGGATAACAAATGGCTGAAGGGAAAAGGCAACTAGGGATTCAAAAGCGCGCACTTTACCGCGAGCAGCCTGTATCAGTTATAGGAACAGAGAAAGAATTCTGAGAAACTTATTACTGTAGAGTGCGCTTCATCGTTTGTGCCAAAAAAAAGGTGGTGCTGATATTGTGCATGGAAAATAATGAAGGAAGCAGCCTGGCGTGATTGAATAGCCACGAATTTTACTTCAAGTTGCTTGTTCATAATCTCTTATACTAACATTGTGGCTATCACATTTTCACTGGAGGTATCTACTTATTTCCTGAGGGGGAAAATTTTGCTACGAGTTATCTGTGCGAACTGCAATCCAAATTTGAATCAGAGAGAATTTCACTGATTTAAATCGTTTATAGCATCTGACTTATTCAATGGTCACTTCAGTAAATTAAACTAGTGAATTAAGGAAAAAATTATAGTATTCCTCCACTTTTTGATTCAGAGATATTTTCCACTTATTCATTATCTATTTCATTCGCTGTTTTTCAGTGATTTATTTTTTCACCGATAGATCATTTAAACAACGTTTATCAAATGAAATAACAACTCATAAAAAATATATTTTTTATTTGTTAGTTTATTTGTTCGTAACACCATTTTACGACGCAACATGCACACTCAATTTTTCGTTGCGTTTTTACTTCTTTCATTTCGTTTTCACGTAATCATCACATCGCTCTCAGTTTGAAGTCTAAACTGCATTAAATTTGATGAAGTGAGTACGTTCATGCATGCTATTTGTTTTGACAATCCTAATGTTACCAAGTAAGCTAAAACGAAAAAGAAAGGACATAAAATTTTAGGCTACATGCTTGCGATACAGGTACATATATGATATGTATGTATATTTCCCCCCTACAGTCAATATTGGCTTGCTAGTCCCTTATGGTACGGTAACCGGCTTAGAAGCGAGGTGCTGTCGATTTATACCGTTACACACCACATTTTTTTTTTTACTATTTAATTACCTCAAATTGCATGGTATAAGAAATGACTATTGAAAATATGTTTATTTCTCGATATGATTTTGCTATATTCAATAAAAACAATTACAATTCGCCACACGCAGTTAACTGTCGCTTATTCAATAAATTAAATTGTTAGAATGGAACAACCAGTGGTTTTACTCTGATTGGAGTTTAAGTGTGTGTGCGAACTGGTTTTCTTCTGGAATGTGCTTAATACTCTCGCCTAACATCCCCACGCGAGGTCCAGTGTGAAACCTAATAGGAATCGTGTTAGAGCAGTCTAGGAGAACCATCAGCAGGACTTGGCATGTCCGAGGTATAGAAGCGCGAGAGCGGGAACATTCCACATCACAGCCTCTGATGCGAGTCAGTCAAACAGCGCGCCGTCTGTCAGTCGGCAACACGTGGCCACCAGACTTTCATTCTATGCTATTACAATAAAGGTAGATGTGTTCTGGCTGTCCCCATGTTACTATAAATATTGATTTATGACGTGCACGCCAACAACTCAAGGCTTTTCTACAGAACAGCACAGAATAGGGAAACAGTAGAGAATATATACAGGAACTCCACCCACCATTCTCCGGACGATGAGTGGGGGAGGGGGAAGGTGAGCACTTTGGCAAATACCACCTCCAGTGCAGCCGGCTGGAATCGAACCCTAGACTTTCTGAATGCGAGTAAAACACGCTATCACATTACGAAATAATGGAATAAAACAGAAAAATAATCACTTATATTTATGTGTTTGTAATAAAGTCTACATATTAATTTAATTTTAAGACTAATATTTTACACATGTACTGTATTTACACTTATTTACTTTAAAAAAACCGCACACACACGTGCCAGTGGGTCAAACAATTCTTTAATATTTTTATGCTGATTTTTTAATATTCTAATGGTAACTGTCGATATTTTTATTATGTTACTTACACATTCGTGGGTTTAACATGTGCATGTCGGTGTAGCGGGTAATTTTTTGTTTTGTAAAAAGTGTCGGGGGGGGGGGGTTTGTGAGGGGTCACGGTGGCTGAGCGCTTAGACTGCTCGCCTCCCACCAAGACGGACCGGGTTTAATCCCCGGCTGCCCCAGCCGGGGATTAAACGGATTATCCCGGNGAGCACTCTCAGATTTTTGAATGTGGGACTCGTGACGGACGATGCCGCTCGTCGGCGGGTTTTCTCGGGGATCTCCCGTTACCCCCCTAGTATACTGATGCTGCTCCATACTCACCTCTATCACCCTCATCGGCTCTCAAGACCTCGCTGTTTAGAGCCTCCCAAATGTCTTCACTTACTCACTCTCTTTTTGGGGATATGAGAGAGAAATGAAAGTAACGTAATGGATACATGGCTTGTGTGGCTTAAGAAGACAGTTCTAGACGAGATCCTTCGCTTCGCGCAACAATCAGCGCGCTAGCACATCGGAGTCACGAGATACACTGCACGGAAATTACCGCTTGTATCCGCGAGCCCCCACCTGTGCCAAGCCACTTCAAGCTCATGCTCGCATCCTAGTCGCACACCTGATCGCGCGAGATCACAGTTGGTTAAATTACGGTNATTGCGTTATTAGTTACGAAGGCATAAAGTGGGAATGGATCATCCTCCAAACGTGACATCGACGTTTCCATGGTATCCGATGATTTATTTTGATTTACACAAAAGAAAAAAAAAACTGGTACACATGCCTCATATCGTGTAGGGCCCTCACGGGCACGCAGAAGTACCGCAAGACGACGTGGCATGGACTCGACTAATGTCTGAAGGTATGCAGGAGGCAATTCACACTTTGAATTCTGCCAGGCAGTCCACAAATCCATAGAAGTGGGAGGTGGTGGAGGTCTCTTCTGAACAGCACGTTGCAAGGCATCCTAGATATGCTCAATAATATTCATGTTTGGTGATTTAGGTGACCAAAAGGAAGTGTCTTAAGTCAGAGGAGTGTTCCTGGAGCCACTCGCTAGCATTTCTCGACGTGTGGGGTGTCGCATTGTCCTGCTGGAAACGTCCACGTCCGTCGGAATGCACAATGGACATGAACGGGTGCATGTGATCTGACAGTATGCTAACGTACCTGTCACTTGTCAGAGTCGTATCCTGACGTATCAGGGGTTCCATTTCACACCAACTGCACACGCCCTATACCATGACAGAGCCTCCAGCAGCTTGAACAGTCCCCTGTTGACATGTAGGGTCCATGGATTCATGAAAATGTCTCCATACCCGTACACGTCCATCCGGCCGATACAATTCGAAACGAAACTCGTCAGACTAGGACACGTGTTTCCAGTCATCAACAGTCCAATGGCGATGTTGGCGGGCCCAGGTGAGGCGTAAAGTTTTGTGTCGTGCAGTCAACAACGGTACTCGAGTGGAACTTCGGCTCCGAAAGCCCATATCAATGATGGTCAATTAAATAGTTCGCACGTTGGCACTTGTTGATGCCCCAGTATTGAATTCTGCGCCAATTTTAGAAAGGGTTTCACGTCTTTCACGTTTAATGATTCTCGTCAGTCGTAGTTTGTCCCGTTCGTTCACGATCTTTTTCGGGCCGCAGCAATGTCGAAGATTTGATGTTTTACTGGATTCCCAATATTCACGGTACACTCGTGAAATGGTCGTACGTGAAAATTCAAATTTTATCGATACCTCGGAGATGCTATGTCCCAAATTACGTGCTCTGAGTATAACACCACGTTCAAACACACTTAAATCTTGATAACCTGCCATTTTAGCACCAGTAACCGATCTAGCAACTTTTCCAGAAGCTTGTTGTCTTATATATGTGCTGCCGACCTCATCGCGTTACTCTGATTGGTTACAAAACTCTGTTATTTGCATACACACGTCTATACCAGTCTTTTTGGCTCTCTAGTGTAAAATACGTATACGATCCAAAAATTAGCGCACGGAGTACAGTTAAATATAGGCTATTTCTGGTTAAGGGAGAACTTTCTGAAGCCCTCCTTATTTGGAATAATAGTCAATAAATATATTTTATTTTAGCCGTAGACATTAAATTCAGTGCGATGGAATAAACACGCTGTGTTTATTACTAACAAGTCAATATCTATTTTTAAAAGTGGTGAAAGGATAGAAAATGGCTGACAGGAGAAAAGTAACTAAGACCTCAAAAGTGCTCACTTTACCGTGAACAGCCTATAGAAATAGGTAAACAATAGCTAACGATGGCCTACCAGAGAGAGGGAAGGAGCCGCAACAAGCGAAGTGCATGTATAGTAATAAGTAACGATAGCGAGTAGGGGAATGGTGACGAGGGTACAAAGGAGGAGCAACACGTCACTTCCCCTGGTGCGAGGCGCATGCGCACTTTCTCCCACGCCGGCTGCGTGTGTGGAACGCAGGGTCACGACGCCGCGCTGCAACCACCTACTATTCATAACAGTGTTGCCAGCCTTGAATTTCAATGGCACCATTCAACTGGGACTCGTTACTTCAACAGGTCGCCCTCACTTCTGTGAGTTTTTGAATATGATATAGTCTATTCGCGGTATTATCTGCACTTCTATAATCACATATTTGAAAATCACTCCGTGTATATCGTGTTTAGTTATTTCCTAAATAAGCAATGTATCACTATACTCGTGTTCATAAAAGCATGACTTTTTTGGTTAGAGTGAAATACTATTTATATTTTATATGTAGATTACAATTTTTCATTTATAATCAATGTGAGTGATAAAACATGTGTGTAGGTAACGCCCAGTAAGAAATAGTTCTCATGCAATATGTTATTACAACTGAGTGCACACGAGTGTGATGCGTTTTCCTTTGGTGTAATTTTCCAGACTTAGTTAAGATTTGTCCGCACGAGGCGGAAGAATTTCTGGAAGTATAACTTTAGCAGGACTTCAGAAAAGTGTGTAGTAAACGTGAGTGGATTATACCACTCACTTCTCTTGTTGCAGTAGCCGTGAGCGGCCTCGGGACTACTCACCCTGCTGGGCGCCCTAGCGTAACACGGGCATTGGTGATTCCTATTTCCGGCACAGAAAGCAAAGCTATTACAGTGGCTCACATTAATATTTGGCCACCGACGATTATCGAAATTGTTTGGCCTTATGTTACATTAGCAATTAAGATAAATATAAAACTTATTGCACAATCATTCTTGTGTGCTTTAAATAAAATGCAAAAGTAGCCAATAACTGAAATGAGCAGTGTAAGTTAATGAAACACAATTGTCAACGCTTGCTGCATGAGTACTCTACTTTAATATTCGGCCAGTTATGGTGGACGCTTGGCACAGGCGTGATGCACATTGCGTTCGTTCCTCGTGTCATTCCCTGCACGCTCTCTACGCTGAGAGGTTGTATTGGGTAGCTCTGTTGACTGTGTCAGTCAGGAAAATGGCACGTACGGCAGGAATACAACGTTTGAACAGCGGTAGCTGGTCATTTTTCATCATGCAAAGAAGAAATCTAAACGATAAATTGCGGAGCACTTGAATCTGCCGAGGTGCACTGTTGGAGACATCATAAGAAGACTTCAGAAGGAAGACAGAAGAGGTTCGGTACCTCAAAAACCACAGCCAAAGAAACTAAGCGAGAAAGAAGAACGTCTAGTTATCCGGAAAATAAAGAAAGGTCCGAAAATTAATGCTTGCAAACTTACCACGGAGGTATTCAATGAATGCGGAAAGAACGTCCATCCAGAAACAATACGACGAGTTATCAGAAGAGCAGGATACAATAAAAGGGCATCTAGAAAGAAACCTTTTATTTATGAGGCAAATAGAAGTAACGACTTACGTTCGCATAAGACCACGCTGACAAAGATGAAAATTGGTGGAATGATGTTATTTTTGCCGATGAGACAAAATTGAATATGTTTGGTTCATATGGCAGAGTAACAGTATGGCGAAAGCCAAATCAGGAGCTAAAACCTGGGAACATACAACCTGCTATGAAACACAGTAGAGGTAGTATTATGATCTGGGGCTGTATATCTACAGCAGGTGCTGAAGAGGCTGCAAGTGTCGATGTCGTAAGACCATCTCAACACCCTGACAGCAAACCTACCCAAGAGGGACGATAATCTGGGCATTAGTAACACGTTTAAGTTCTACCAAGATAATGACCCAAAACAAAATCATACATTGTCAAGAGCTGGCTTTTGTATTACTGTCCCAAAGTCATTAACACACCTCCTCAATCACCCAACCTGAATCCCATAGAAAATCTGTGGGATGAACTCAAAAGAAGACTGCGTACTACAACAATTAGGTCCACAAAAGAATAAGAGAAAAAGTTCAAGGAATGAAGGAGTAAGATTGGCTCCGAATGTACCAGGAATATAATTGCTAATATGCCACAACGCCTGCGAGAAGTAATTAAACAGAATGGCCATGCTACCAGGTACTAANTATGCCACAACGCCTGCGAGAAGTAATTAAACAGAATGGTCATGCTACCAGGTACTAAATAATGTCTGTTTAATTTGCAAAGAGGATTATGTTTGTGTTTAAATGATGATGGCCGAATATTAAAGTGGCGTACTTATGCAGCATTGGATGACAAAATCATATTGTTTGTTAAGTTGCATTGCTCATTTCCATTATTGGCTACCGCGATATTTCATTTAAAGCACACAAGAATGATAGTGCAATATTATTTATGTTTATCTTCATTACTAATGTAACATAAGGCCATGAAACTGCGATAATCATAGGTGGCCGAATATTAATGTGAGCCACTGTACATTTCCACATGCAGCTGTGGAGTCGACATTCATGAGCCCGGCGAGAGAGAAGAACTGGAGTGGCCGCTTGCGTAAGTCGGCAAAAATTTTTCTAGAAATGCTTGAGCAGAAATATGCTTTCCTAAAAACCGTTAAACGTGCCTGAATGACGTTTGTTCGTGCATAGCATTTGAGGGCCATTGCAAATGTGTATAAAGTTTCAATTTCTCTTGTTTTCTCTGAAGCTCATCTTCTCGAGAGTGAAATTTGCTAAAACGGGGATTATCCGCAAGTGTTTTATGAGTAAATTTCCCGGTAAAGAATACTTTAAAATTGTGATTATGGCCTTGCGAAGCACAACTTCTCTTTATTATTATATTATATAATTATAGATTTCCCGCGGGAAGTATCATACATGCTCATTTTCGACGAGAAGACTGCACGTCAGTTCATTGCCTTGCGCATAGAGGCGATGGAACTGCCTAAACACGCCACTTGGTCGCCTTAACGCTCTCGCGCTTTTAGGACGTAGACTTGCAAAATAGGTTCAACCAGAAGTCCACATTATGGCGGCGCATTGCAAATNCAGTTTCCAGCAGTGATGAAGATGAACCGAGGTGAGGATGGAGCAGGTGCGATAAGCAATTGATGGGGAAACGGATGCACCCGGAAAAAACTCCCTCCAGACAACCGCAGCGTTCTTCACACACGTTGGTGGGAGACTAGTAGTCTGACCACTGCAACACCGCGGCTCCTAAACCAAATTAGTCCTCTATAGCTCGCTGTGAAATTGGAAAACGGAAGTATGTATAGTTATTACCGCTGTTCCTGTGGAGTTCATCTTGTTCTGACGCAATGTCCTCTCTTAGTAAATAGGTTGTGGTTCACTTACATTTACCACACAGTTCTGCAACAAATTAAAATAAAACTACTCGTATTTCCATAACACCATCACGACTCATTCACTTAGTCACTGTGAACCTTCCATCGCTAGGGTGCATGTTTCGATCCCAGATAAAGGCAGGGTGGAATATTACATGTGGATAGCGTAACGGACACTGCCATAGTGTGGGGCTTTCCCGATGTGCTCCACTTCCAACCGTCGTAGTCTCTCTTTCACTATCCCAGTCGTACCACACTTGCCATCTCGACTACTGTACTATACGTCTGTCCCTTAGTTAGGGCAGTTAGCTCCAGTTGGCACAAATCTCGTCTTGCCCACGTTGACTGACTAAAATCAGCAACTTCGATCAAATAACATATTGACTAATTCCAGTCTTAATGCCACACAAGATTTTTTTTTTCAAATTTGGTTGCTATGATACTGCGTATAAAGACGTTTCCGTTTCGACAAAATAAAATATTTGTGTATTGTGGACAGAACATTCTGCACCCGCTATTGGCTCCGAAGGCAGAAAGGTAGTCTTACCAGAAAGTAAGATGGCCTGAAAAATTATTATCGTAACTTTCTGGATCAGTTTTTTTAAGGTTGCCAGACAAATCAGTGCCTGTACAACACTTTAAGTGAATAAGTCAGTTACTGCGTTATAGCGTTAGGGAGTCGTAAATGCAATGATCGATAATCCATGTGTACATGGCACTTATCACAAGCTTTCAAGTTTTCCGGAAGTTAAGATTTAAAAAAAATAAAAAAAATTTGCAGTTGAAATTATTGAAAATAATACATGTAAGATATTATGAATTTAGGCAATATTATTAATTGGTAAAGTCGTTCCATTCAACACAAATATGTGGAGAATAAATGTCTACACCCATACGACATAATATTAAGAGGCGCGTGTGTTACGCCGATTCGCTTGGCGAGCCTGGACTTCTCTGCCTATTACGTACTGCAGTCATTGTTTATCCTTTGGCTGTTGTCAAGGCGGGAGGATTTTACATTCCACTTGGTTGTACGAAATACGGTCACGTTGTTACTTATTGTTTATTACTGGCTACAGAGTAGGATAATCCTAATAAGAACACTATACACGCTGCACGCAAAGTTTACCACAGAAAAAACATAGAGAATATTCATTTACTACTACATAATATACAATTGCCATACTGAAAATAAAAATATTCATTTAACTTTTTGTAAAATNGAATATTCATTTACTACTACATAATATACAATTGCCATACTGAAAATAAAAATATTCATTTAACTTTTTGTAAAAATTTTATAAAACCTTCCCAAGTCCCAGATAAACCAAACTTTATTCTTTATCAACGTTTAATGTATTTTTATCGTGTTTAACTGTTTCTGGATTTCGGGAAAGATAGCGCTCTTACTGTTTCGTAGAACCGGAACAAACTCAAAACCTGTAGAAAAACAACAATGAAATTAATCGTGTATAAATGACGGTCCAATAAAAGGTNAACCGGAACAAACTCAAAACCTGTAGAAAAACAACAATGAAATTAATCGTGTATAAATGACGGTCCAATAAAAGGTTGTACTCACTTTATTTACTACGGATATATTCTTCGAATAAAAAGTTTTGAGGATGATATAGCTTGCACATTACAAGAGATATTTTGAGATATTAACGAAGACAATTACGATAGTGGAGATGATATATCTGGTGGCTAGTCCTCATGCTGGGACTTTGCCTTGGTTTCAATACGAACAGGTTTGCCAAAAATGTTTTATTTCCTTGAAAGATTTTTTTTTGTTCGTGATATGAATTTTGCTGCTTTGTTAATGCATGTACTTATCGACGTCTAATGTCGTAGTAAGGAAATTTTTTTAAAATTGTGTACTTTTAAAGGGCTNTGTACTTATCGACGTCTAATGTCGTAGTAAGGAAATTTTTTTAAAATTGTGTACTTTTAAAGGGCTGTGTTTGCTATATGGAGATACTGTGTCTGTAGAGCTATTCCCAACATGAATTCAATCTGAGATCTAAAAGCTACGAAAACAGACACGGTGTTCAAGTTTTCTCAAAGAAAAACTCAACAAATGGAACGACTGCAGTTATATACAGAATGTTTTAACCACAACGAATATTGTTGACCGTAAAACTTAGGTCAGGATCTCGGGCTATTCTACCCTATTTTTAAGGAAATATATCTTACAATACGTTTCAGTTGGGCACTCTCCGTTTTTCTCTAAAGTATGCACATTCTTTGTTTTTTCTATAGCTTGTGCTTTTCTCATATCATCAAGTATACCAACCAATGTACTGCCCAATCCTATATATCCTTCCATCTTTCTCTCCATGCTTCATTGCCGTAGACAATTTCTATTCAATACATATATCAACCTACAGGATTATATCTTCTTTTTACTCTGTTAAGTAATTTTTTCTTTTCTTGTTTTCTTCATTGCTTCTTTGTACCTTTTAAGTTATACATGTTTTGGCGAGTTGAGTGTAAAAGTTTAGTGTGCAACGGAAGTTGCGCGCACACAGTGTAACGAAATTCGACAGTGAACGTGGTAAGGGTATAACCCAACGCGTGGTTATAATAAACACTGACAGAAAATCAGTTCATGTAATAACCAAATTGAAAAACATTTCATTTATATAGTTTGAATTCAATTATGATATGGGACGAGATCTGAATGAATATAAGCGTGAAATGGTAACACACATAATAAAATTTTATTTTAGTAAAGCCAAAATAGTACATAAGTACACGCACCCATTTTTAAAATGATTAATTGGATAAATTTCTCTCCTATGAAACCGCATTTAAGCATTATCTGACACGTTTCTTTTTAATTTTTTTTGTAACAACTAACTTCAAACAAAAGATGAAGTAATCAATTCCTCAAATGAATCGCAATCTTTCTTTCTAATCTGCAGCTCTACTAAAAATTAACGAGCCAATTTTCAGTGGTATGTCTTATGTATAATGTCTACTTCCTCGTCAGTCATGGATTGGTCACTCTTTAGTTGTGTTCGCGCATGGTTTTAATGCTTGATTCGAGTAAAGAGTAGTTGTAATAACTTCACCAAGAGACACATGTTACAGGTATCGCACGGACGTGCAAACAACAGCAGACACAACAGCCACGAAAGCCACAACAGCCACGACAACAGCCAACCCAGCAGAGGACGAGAGTCGGTATGGGCGGTGGGTGAGTCACTTACAGATTTTCTTTGGAACGCAAATTTCAGCCTCGAAACAGTGGCTCAGACTTTGGCACTATGCACAGATAGGTGAGGTGTGACAAAGTAACAGTGAACAGAGTTTTGATCTGAGAGACATAACTCTTCTTCATACCTGACGGTGAAATGGAAAGGAACCGCATGTTGGGGCGACGATGAAATGCAATGATGAGGGACGCGACAATACGCCGAGAAAACCCACATTGTCTGCCATTTCCATCACATGCTAAAGTCTCAGAGGAACGGCAATCAAACTAAAGTCGCCACAATAATATGCCGGTACACTATAGTTGCCGCAACTTTTCTTACCGAACACAAGCAATGATGGCATAGTTTCAAAATTACAGCTTTGTTTTAGCGCAAAACCATTCAACTAGGGGAGAAAAAACGGAAAACCATATTTGTAATAGAAGCCAAAAATATTTATATAGTTTCACATGTAATAATTGCAGATTTTTATTTTACACTACTTGTTGGTGTATTTACCAGTTAACCACGCAGAATGTTTACAATTACATTTTCCATATCTGTGTGTTTTTACGCTTTGTTATAATATAACTTGTTGAAATTATTCAACATGTATAATTTGACAGAGGTAAGTTAATATAATTTTAGAAAGACGAAAGGGTATATATCATTAACATGAAGAGGTAGTTTAAATATGCAAACTTTCCATGTATTAAAATAGTTGATGACGAGGTAAAATAACGCAGCGCGTATTATAACTACTTCATATATAAGAGATTTCAAGAAATCAATATTGTAGCTATATATGTTGATTGTAGCGAGAAGTTGTTATCATAGCTGTGTTTGTGGCTGTGTTTACTTCAACTCCGAGACGGCCTTCAGCACACACGTTGTCACATCTTAAACTATCCTGCATCCGTGCATTACAAAATGGCAAAGGAACACGTAACCCACAGTTTATACAAGACGCTGGAAATTATCGCCTTGACGACCTAGACATTTCTGTGTTCGCCTCAACACGTTTAAGAAAATGCGCTACTGACACGATGAACGGAACTGTTTGTTTTTTGTAATGCGGGCTGTTTTTTTTTTGGCATATTTCCCGTTATGCACGCATACCTCCATAACTGCAATCCTTTCTAACAGAAATTACANCAACACGTTTAAGAACATGCGCTACTGACACGATGAACGGAACGGTTTGTTTTTTGTAATGCGTGCTGTTTTTTTGGCATATTTCCCGTTATGCACGCATACCTCCATAACTGCAATCCTTTCTAACAGAAATTACAATATCCTTCCACCTTCCATCAGCTCTACTAGATTGGAGCGGAGTCTTCTGTGGTGTATTTTTGCACTTCGTTATTTCTTGTTGTCTATCTATTTCGTAATATAACTGGGTTTCTCATATCCAGACTGTTCTTTGATATATTTTTGTAAGGAACAATATTGTTCAGCTTTTTTTTTTCTCCATAAACATATTGGTTGTTAATGTTTTCCTTTCTTGGTGTATATACAATTTTGCTTGTTCTTTTTTAATGACGACGAAACAAAACAAAATTCAGTGAATTTTAAAAGTTTCTCCTGTTGAAAGTAAAGTCGTTCCATTCAACACAAACATGTGGAGAATAAATGTCTACACCTATACGACATAATATTAAGAGGCGCATGTATTACGCCGATTCGGAACCGCTCGGACCTGAATAGACGGTATTACGTACTGAAGTCATTGTTTATCCGTTGGCTGTTGTCAAGGCGGGATGATTTTTCATTCCACTTGGTTGTAGGAAATACGGTTACGTAGTTACGTAATGTTTATTACTGGCTCCAGAGTAGGANTCTACACCTATACGACATAATATTAAGAGGCGCGTGTATTACGCCGATTCGCTTGGCGAGCCTGGACTTATCTGCATATTACGTACTGAAGTCATTGTTTATACGTTGGCTGTTGTCAAGGCGGGAGGATTTTTCATTCCACTTGGTTGTAGGAAATACGGTTACGTAGTTACGTAATGTTTATTACTGGCTCCAGAGTAGGATAATCGTAAAAAGAACACTATACATGCTGCACGCATAGCTTACCACAGAAAAAAAAAGTGCGAATATTCATGTACCACTACATAATATAAAATTGCCGTACTGAAAATAAAAATTTTCATTTGACTTTTTGTAAAATGTTTATAAAACCTTCCCAAGTCCCATATAAACCAAACTTTATTCTTTATCAACGTTTAATGCATTTTTATCATGTTTAACTGTTTCAGGATTTCGGGAAAGATAGCGCTCTTACTGTTACGTAGAACCGGAACAAACTCAAAACCTGTAGAGAGACAACAATTAAATTAATCGTGTATAAATGACGGTCCAATAAAAAGTTGTACTCACTTTCTTTACTACGGATATATTTTTCGAATAAAAAGTATTGAGGAAGATATAGGTTGCACATTACAAGAGATACTTTGAGATATTAACGAGGACAATTACGATAGTGGAGATGATTATCTGGTGGCTAGTTCCCGTGCTGGGACTTTGTCTTGGATTCAATATGAACAGGTTTGCCAAAAATGTTTTATTTCCTTGAAAGTTTTTTTTTTTTGGTTCGTGATATGAATTTTGCTGCTTTGTTAATGCATGTACTTATCGACGTCTAATGTCGTAGTTAGGAAAATTTTTTTAAATTGTGTACTTCTAAAGTGCTGTGTTTGCTGACAGGAGATACTACGTCTGTATAGCTATTCCCAACATGATTTCAATCTGAGATCTAAAAGCTACCAACAGACCCGGTGTTCAAGTGTTCTCAAAGAAAAACTCAACAAATGGAATGACTGCAGTTATAAACAGAATGTTTTAACCACAACGAATATTGTTGACCGTAAAACTTAGGTCAGGATCTCGGGCTNATCTGAGATCTAAAAGCTACCAACAGACCCGGTGTTCAAGTTTTCTCAAAGAAAAACTCAACAAATGGAATGACTGTAGTTATAAACTGAATGTTTTAACCACAACGAATATTGTTGACCGTAAAACTTAGGTCAGGATCTCAGGCTATTCTATCCTATTGTTAAGTAAATATACCTTACAATACGTTTCAGTTGGGCACTCTCCGTTTTTCTCTGTAGNACCAACAGACCCGGTGTTCAAGTTTTCTCAAAGAAAAACTCAACAAATGGAACGACTGCAGTTATACACTGAATGCTTTAACCACAACGAATATTGTTGACCGTAAAACTTAGGTCAGGATCTCGGGCTATTCTATCCTATTGTTAAGTAAATATACCTTACAATACGTTTCAGTTGGGCACTCTCCGTTTTTTTCTGTAGTATGCACATTCTTTGTTTTTTCTATAGCTTGTGCTTTTCTCATATCATCAAGAATACCAACCAATGTACTGTCCAATCCTATATATCCTTCCATCTTTCTCTCCATGCTTCATTGCCGTAGACAATTCCTATTCAATACATATTTCAACCTACAGGATTATATCTTCTTTTTACTCTGTTTAGTAATTTTTTCTTTTCTTATTTTCTTCATTGCTTCTTTGTACCTTTTGAAGTTATAATTCTTTTGGCGCGTTAAGGGTAAAAGTTTAGTGTGCAACGGAAGTTGCACGCGCACAGTGTAACGAAATTCGACAGTGAACGTGGTAAGGGTATAACCCAACGCGTGGTTATAATAAACACTGACAGAAAATCAGTTCATGTAATAAGCAAATTGACAAACATTTCATTTATATAGTTTGAGTTCAATTATGATATGGGACAAGATCAGATTGAATATAAGTGTGAAATTGTAACACACATAATAACATTTTATTTCAGTAACGCCAAAATAGTACATAAGTACACGCACCCATTTTTTAAATGATTAATTGGATGAATTTCTCTCCTATGGAACAGCATCTAAGCATTATCTGACACGTTCATTTTTTATTTATTTTTTTGTTTATAAAACGAAAATAACAACTAACTCCAAACAATAGAAGAAGTAATCAATTCCTAAAATGAATCGCAATCTTTCTTTCTAATCTGCAGCTATACTAAAAATGAAGGAGCTAATTTTGAGTGGTATGTCTTACGTATAAAGTCTACTTCCTCATCAGTCATGGATTGGTCACTCTTTAGTTATGTTCGCGCATGGTTTTAATGCTTGATTCAAGTAAAGAGTACTTGTAATAACTTCACCAAGAAAAACATGAAACAGGTATCGCACGGACGTGCAAACAACAGCAGACACAACAGCCATGAAAGCCACAACAGCCACGACAACAGCCAACCCAGCAGAGGACGAGAGTCGGTATGGGCGGTGGGTGAGTCACTTACAGATTTTCTTTGGAACGCAAATTTCAGCCTCGAAACAGTGTCTCAGACTTTGGCACTATGCACAGATAGGTGAGGTGTGACAAAGTAACAGTGAACAGAGTTTTGATCTGAGAGACATAACTCTTCTTCATACCTGACGGTGAAATGGAAAGGAACCGCATGTTGGGGCGACGATGAAATGCGATGATGAGGGACGCGACAATACGCCGAGAAAACCCACATGCCAACATTGTCTGCCATTTCCATCACATGCTAAAGTCTCAAGAGGAACGGCAATCAAACTAAAGTCGCCACAATAAAATGCCGGTACACTATAGTTGCCGCAACTTGCTTACCGAACACAAGCAATGATGGTATAGTTTCAAAATGACAGCTTTGTTTTAGCGCAAAACCATTCAACTAGGCGAGAAAAAACGGAAAACCATATTTGTAATAGAAGCCAAAAATATTTATATAGTTTCACATGTAATAATTGCAGATTTTTATTTTACACTACTTGTTGGTGTATTTACCAGTTAACCACGCAGAATGTTTAGAATTACATTTCCCATATCTGTGTGTTTTTACGCTTTGTTATAATATAACTTCGTGAAATTATTCAACATGTATAATTTGACAGAGGTAAGTTAATATAATTTTAGAAAGACGAAAGGGTATATATAATTAACATGAAGAGGTAGTTTAAATATGCAAACTTTCCATGTATTAAAATAGTTGATGACGAGGTAAAATAACGCAGCGCGTATTATAACTACTTCATATATAAGAGATTTCAAGAAATCAATATTGTAGCTATATATGTTGATTGTAGCGAGAAGTTGTTATCATAGCTGTGTTTGTGGCTGTGTTTACTTCAACTCCGAGACGGCCTTCAGCACACACGTTGTCACATCTTAAACTATCCTGCATCCGTGCATTACAAAATGGCAAAGGAACACGTAACCCACAGTTTATACAAGACGCTGGAAATTATCGCCTTGACGACCTAGACATTTCTGTGTTCGCCTCAACACGTTTAAGAACATGCGCTACTGACACGATGAACGGAACGGTTTGTTTTTTGTAATGCGTGCTGTTTTTTTTGGCATATTTCCCGTTATGCACGCATACCTCCATAACTGCAATCCTTTCTAACAGAAATTACAATATCCTTCCACCTTCCATCAGCTCTACTAGATTGGAGCGGAGTCTTCTGTGGTGTATTTTTGCACTTCGTTATTTCTTGTTGTCTATCTATTTCGTAATATAACTGGGTTTCTCATATCCAGACTGTTCTTTGATATATTTTTGTAAGGAACAATATTGTTCAGCTTTTTTTTTTCTCCATAAACATATTGGTTGTTAATGTTTTCCTTTCTTGGTGTATATAAAATTTTGCTTGTTCTTTTTTAATGACGACGAAACAAAACAAAATTCAGTGAATTTTAAAAGTTTCTCCTGTTGAAACGTTTAAAATAAAAAGAAAAAAATGTTAAATTTACGGGATAGACAATATTTCGCAACATTGGAAAGTATAAAATTATTTAAATTATTTATATGCTTGCCAACGGAGGAAAGGTAACGACGATACCACATTAATTTTTGTTAGGTTATTGGATGGATAGAGCTTAAATCAACATTTGAAAAAAAAGTTACGGTATCTTTATTCGTGTGTTTTTCAAACAGTAGTCCTCGGACCACTGATTGGTTCTTAGCAAGGTTCTGGGTGGTCTGCTAAAGTTTGTGAAATCTTCACAATGCAGTTGGTTCAATCATTTGCCAGGTTCTTTTGTGTTTCGAAACATATCAAACTTTACTTCTTTATTATTTTAACTTGAGTTCAAGGAAACTCTATGTAAATATCACATTTTGATGATAATGAGTTCTAATGAGCTGCTAGCTGATTATTCTTACATTTTGGTTGTTGAACGGAAGAGATGCCTAGCTAGCTAGGCGATGCGTGTCACATTGACGATGTACGCTTGTTGGTCCATTGTGAACCAAAATTTGTGAACCATTGTTAGTGATAATTCTGCTCGCGTGCCAACAAATGTTGCCGCGAATTATGCAAAATTAGTGGCAAACCTTTGTCGTCGTATCTGAAGTGTAAATTTTGAGTTAGGTGGCATATGCAGTCAGTTTATTTTTGATTTCGTGGAAATATAGTAAGAATTGACAAAGTACTAATAACTGAAGTAAAACTTCCTAGTTTCACTACGTCGATGCTGGAATACTAGAAACTAGGTCCATTGGCACGCAAATTGCCTCAGTGACAAAATAGGTATGTTGGTAATAGATCTTATAATACCAAATATTACACTGAGTGCGCACGAATGCAGTGCATTCGCCTCTGGTGTAGTTTTCTAAGCTTTGTCTGTATGCTAATGAGGAATATCCTGGAAGTAGAACTTTAGCAGTGCTTCAGATAAGTTGGAAGTAACCGTGAATGGACTATATATATTTTTCCGTACTTAAGCTCGAAGGTATAATGAACGCTGGCGTGAAAACATGATGGAAAGTCGGCTGAAGGAGGAAACAGTTTTGTACTAATAAAAAAAAAAAAAAAACCACCTAACCGTGAAACAACTCTAGTATAGTTTCACGATGTTATTTATTACTTACTGTTAACAGCATCGCCAATTTCGATATAAACGTTTCTTAAAGATATGTATTTTTTTCCAGGAGGCTCTATTGTACCAGACTCCAAGCGGGGGCGAGCCCCGGCCTTCAGTTTCGGCAGCAGGTGAGTCACCACACGACTACAAGACTACATTGTGCTGTAGATTAAGGTCCCCGCCTGATACGTTGCTGAGCGCTTGATAAAAAACACATGATTAAAAAACTGTCAGATATTTTGCTGTAGAGTCTGAACAAGAAAAGCAGCTAAGAAATGTTTCGTGCACTAAAATTAAGATTCAAGTTCTCATTTTAACTCCAAGGTTAATTTTTTTTTGCGAGAAAAATGGCTAAAACGCGAGTTTTCAGAATTAGTTTTAACTTCAAAATGTTGTGCACAGGAACTTCAGACTTGTCTTTATACACGCATCATAACTTTATATCTTTATTAGCGTGCCACAGAAGTATAGGGTCGCCGCAGGCAAGTCGTCGACGGAAAGACTGGGCGCAAGTTGGGCGCCTTGCGCGTAGAGGCGATGAGGCAAGTGGTGCGTGTGCAAGAGTCGACCTTACAGCTCACACGTTTTGAGGTCCAAAACGCGCAGAATAGCTGTAGACAGGCTGAGTCCTTAAAGTTAATAATATTTATATTTTTATCATATTAAGCCCTCTTTCGTTGTGTATGAAATTACTGAATTAAAAAAGTAAAATAACGGCCGAAAATCATTTTTCCAGAAAGAACGCAAAAAAGGTACAGGGATTTTGAATTATATATTAATTTTTTTCATGTAAATCTCAAATTGAAAAAAAAAAAAAAGTTATAGAGTGTAGAACGAAGAGAGAATAGCATCGGTTTTGCTGCTACATACCCTGGACGATTTATTTCCGTCCATCGTGTCACTGGAATGTTCAGCCAATTCTGCAACCGCGTGCAGCTTCTAGTGGCTTTCGCATCTGTCTACCCATTTGCTCTGTGCCCAGCGTGGATATGCGAGCGTGCACGTACGATCTGTATGTTAACCGGAACAAGCCGAACGTGCCACGAGAGTTGCTTCCGGGATATGGACTACAACACATTTGTCTCGTTTTATTTGTCGGGTGCTATATAGTAAGCCACAGGAAATGACAACGAAAAATGGCAGTGTTACAGTAAATGCGACAGATGTAGGTCAACGGAAAACTGCACGACCGTGAGCATTCGCGGAAAAAGAGAATTTCAATGATGGCTGTTTTTTAATTTTTCGCTTTACATGAATGTTATCTATTATATTTCTATCGAAAGTAGTACAGTTAGAATAATATTTTTTCCCCCATGACCGTTCTCGGCAGTTCACAGTTACTGACTGTCGCTATTGTCTATTATAAAAATGCAGGATGAGTTATTTACGAAGTTTTGCCTGTAATACGTCTTTCACCTACAGCCACCGTTTCAAATCTTGGTGCCCCAGAAATGTGATATGTTTCTAGGAAAAATTTCATTCACTCCGCAAATGATCATTATCGATCCTATAGAGCCAGTACGATAAAATTCTGTGCAAATAAGAACCACTAAAAATGATAATTAACATTGATAACTTACACGGTTTGATTGAACATTTCTGTTTGTAATGTAGTGCGTAGAGATCTGCGAGATACTGCTCCTGCATAGTTAGACAATGTCAACAGATATCAAACTAATGATAATTACTATGGCATATCCTGAATTTCCCACGGCTTTCTTCGCAAATGTCTGAACGTGTACTTGTTTGCTCGTTCTTAAAATGTCTGAAAATATACTTTCCACCCGTTGTCATTCTCTCATTTATCTTTGCAGTTGGGTCTTGTCAGATGATTGACGTGTGGTTGTTGAATTTTTAAACGGATATTCAATATTCTCGTAGTTCTCGCAANACGGGTTTGATTACCAAATTGAGAATCGTTGGACGTAAAGTTTTTAAAATATAAGTATTAGAAATTTTCCTAGCGACGTTTTTAAATCGAAATAGATAATTATGGCGGGTAAAATTTACAATAATTATTTTTAAAAACTTGCTTTCTTTAAGTGCCAACGAAACTGCGAAAGTAATAGCCTAAATACGCAGGTACGAAAACACACTAATAAAAATATAATTACAAAATATATTAAAAACAGGGTAAGCCGCAAACTAATAAAAACGTAAAAAATATTTGGATCATGAAATGAGATTGGAACTGAAAGAGAAGTAAAACTCTTATAGTATTACACACTACATATAAACAGGAGTAAATACAGCACGCTGATGCAATACATAATTACAGAATAGCTTGTGTTCTGTGATGGTTGCTTAAGATTTTACTTTGGCACTGACGGATGTTTAACTGATATCCATTTGTTTCTGAATGGATAGATTAATTTAACAACTCGTTAAAATTGTTAATACAGTGTTTGGTGAAATAGTTACACTGTGATTTGTAGTGAAAAATTTTTGATAGTTGAATATTCTGTGGTATGTTGAGCCCATTTTTTTTTTAAATATAATTTCCTTGCATTTTCTATACATAAGAACGCAGTTAGATACAAACAGCATAAGTAACTTTACTTTTGTTCTGTAAGAGTTTGAATCCTTAGAGCCTATACAATTCTCTCGGATTAAACCTAGTTGCGTGTGTCGTAGAAATGTTTGAAATATATTAATATCGAACTTCTTTTTGAAAATTTTCTGTTATTGCGAAAATAGTGGCTTATATTGAGTTACATATAACATAAGCTTCTTCAACATTAGAAAGTTACAATGAATAATAAAGGCAAACATCGAATTACGGTTTGTTCAAGAGTACGCCATTCTTGACAAGAGCAAATAGTTTATTAACAGATATTATTAAATTGTGCAGATGTATACTTTCGCGAAGTAATGCCAGGACACGTGAACATTCTGATATCTGACGTTTTACATAGTTTATTGTCCAGTTTAATGTGGCACAATGTGTTTACCTTGAGAATGTTAAAATTTGCATATTATTAAATTTAAATTTTATTCGATTATTGGTACACGAATTAGAGTTCGTTACTATGGCAGGGTCTATCTATTTGCAGCCATTAGAAATCTGTTGTACTGTGTATTATTTAGCTAGCAGATATTTTAGTCATATGCATATAGAAGTGTCCAGGACTATTTCAGAAATCTATGTACGTAATCGATAAAAAAAATACTGAATACAGGTTGCAATAGATTATCCTCTTATGGGGCACATCAGACAGTTTCTGGAATGTCAGTGGTAAGGCATTTTCTATTTGACTTGAAAACACTTCCGCTAAGTTGACTTGCAAACCAGACCATGTATGACAATAACAATAATAACACAAGAGTGTGATCATGTGTTCCTCATTACGTTACAGGCACAACAACAAGAATGACAGCCCTGGACCAGGGCCGAAATACAACATCACTGGACTGAGTGCCAAGGGTAAGATGACACAGAAAGTTACAACTTTATGATGTATATTAGTGTATAAGAGAGTCTGCCATAATGGTGCACTGTTAATTTCAAACGATGTATCGTTTACTGAACTCCAACCATAAATTTCTATAAAAACTCTTTTCCTTCAAGCTCGTCATGAAACTATGGTTTCGGAGAATACAGTTTAAACAATAGCAGCCGCGTTTCTAATAGAGTACAGATACAGTTCGTAGCTTCGTATTAACAAACAACTAAATAAGCTTCGATGTAAATGTGGTTGTTGCAAGAAATGAAGGGCCTCTGGAATGCTAGATTCCTCGCGTCTTGGATTTATCAGTTTTTACTATAACCGTAGTTTTAGAAGGCGTATCGAAATTTACAACTAGATAGAAAAAAAAAGATCACTAAAACTTCTTACATTGTTGTACATTTACTGCCTTGGTTATTTCCTGTCTAATTATTAAATTGTGCAGATGTATACTTTTGTGAAGTAATGCCAGGACACGTGAACATTCTGATATCTGAAGTTTTGCATAGTTTATTGTCCAGTTTAATGTGGCACAATGCGTTTACCTTGAGAATGTTAAAATTGGCATATTATTAAATTTAAATTTTATTCGATTATTGGTACACGAATTAGAGTTCGTTACTATNCAGATATTATTAAATTGTGCAGATGTATACTTTTGTGAAGTAATGCCAGGACACGTGAACATTCTGATATCTGAACATTTACATAGTTTATTGTCCAGTTTAATGTGGCACAGCATATTATTAAATTTAAATTTAATTCGATTATTGGTACACGAATTAGAGTTCGTTACTATGGCAGGGTCTATCTATTTGCAGCCATTAGAAATCTGTTGTACTGTGTATTATTTAGCTAGCAGATATTTTAGTCATATGCATATAGAAGTGTCCAGGACTATTTCAGAAATCTATGTACGTAATCGATAAAAAAAATGCTGAATACAGGTTGCAATAGATTATCCTCTTATGGGGCACATCAGACAGTTTCTGGAATGTCAGTGGTAACGCATTTTCTATTTGACTTGAAAACACTTCCGCTAAGTTGACTTGCAAACCAGAACATGTATGACAATAACAATAATAACACAAGAGTGTTATCATGTGTTCCTCATTACGTTACAGGCACAACAACAAGAATGACAGCCCTGGACCAGGGCCGAAATACAACATCACTGGACTGAGTGCCAAGGGTAAGATGACACAGAAAGTTACAACTTTATGATGTATATTAGTGTATAAGAGAGTCTGCCATAATGGTGCACTGTTAATTTCAAACGATGTATCGTTTACTGAACTCCAACCATAAATGTCTATAAAAACTCTTTTCCTTCAAGCTCATCATGAAACTACGNAACCATAAATTTCTATAAAAACTCTTTTCCTTCAAGCTCGTCATGAAACTATGGTTTCGGAGAAAACAGTTCAAACAATAGCAGCCGCGCTTCTAATAGAGTACAGATACAGTTCGTAGCTTCGTATTAACAAACAACTAAATAAGCTTCGATGTAAATGTGGTTGTTGCGAGAAATGAAGGGCCTCTGGAATGCTAGATTCCTCGCGTCTTGGATTTATCAGTTTTTACTATAACCGTAGTTTTAGAAGGCGTATCGAAATTATAACTAGACAGAAAAAAAAGATCACTAAAACTTCTTACATTGTTGTACATTTACTGCCTTGGTTATTTCATGTCTTGNCTTGGATTTATCAGTTTTTACTATAACCGTAGTTTTAGAAGGCGTATCGAAATTTACAACTAGACAGAAAAAAAAGATCACTAAAACTTCTTACATTGTTGTACATTTACTGCCTTGGTTATTTNTATCAGTTTTTACTATAACCGTAGTTTTAGAAGGCGTATCGAAATTTACAACTAGACAGAAAAAAAAAGATCACTTAAACTTCTTACATTGTTGTACATTTACTGCCTTGGTTATTTCCTGTCTTGTAACTTCCAAGAAGAAATAAGTGGTTATTTTGTACGGGAACTCACCACACGTGATAACAGCAGTAGAAATTTAAGAAGAGCACTGACTTCATAAAACCTGCTTGGTCGGTCAGGAACACTTAAATATTAAATCTGTACTGTCAGGCTTGTGAAAACAAATACAGGATTCCAAAATGACGGGGATCAATACTCTTTGGTAGAGTTTTTATATTAAATTTGTTTCTGTAAAATCAGCGCTTGCGTATGCACGCGGGACGAACGGAACTGGCGCGCCACGCGGAGAGCGTCTGCACTTACCATAACCAACTACTCCCAGAATGCACCAGAGTCTCAACACCTCAACTCATCAGCACAAACTCCAGTCACCGATTTAATTCACTCTATTCAAGACATAAAAACCTTCATCAACGCTCTCCGCCCATATTTACCCNCTCACCAGCACAAACTCCAGTCACCGATTTAATTCACTCTATTCAAGACATAAAAACCTTCATCAACGCTCTCCGCCCATATTTACCCTTCATCAGACAAGCTAACACACAACTCCAGTCTGCCGCCACTCCAGAAGCCAGATTTCAAATCATTTTCTCTGCCACGTGCGAGCTTAGCAACATAATATATCCACAAACAGTCACAGTCCACACCGCACACGACCCTCCAACCTCCATCCACGCAGCACCGCTCCGCACCAGGGAAGAAGAAGCAAGAACAACATGACCGAATGCAGCAGCCACTCCAGCATCAGAAACAGTGACATCACATACATCATCACTCAGCACAAGGGCCAACTGAAGGTTCTTTACAGGGGGTACTCCCCTTTTTCCTTCAATCTACAATAACAAAGAAAGAACAGAATAAAGATTAAAACCTTTAATCCTTTACCAAATATGTACATCAAGTGAACACTCTCTTATCTATATTATAACACTATAAAGTCAACAGCCTTCCAGTAAATTTTATAAATATTTCAAATATAAACTGGCTATTGCAACGAAACAATAACACATAGAACTTAAAGCCAGTAGGCAATTTTGCAAGGAATGGCTTAAAAAAAAAATAAAAACCTCGAGGTGCGTGGGTGCCGCTAGAGGNTAAAAAAAAAAAAAAAAAAAACTCGAGGTGCGTGGGTGCCGCTAGAGGTTGCTTGTCACTACACCTGTGTCAAACTACGCGAACACTAGGAGATTAGTAATTGAGTAGTGAAGCCTGCTAGAAGTGTTTTCNGCTATTGCAACGAAACAATAACACATAGAACTTAAAGCCAGTAGGCAATTTTGCAAGGAATGGCTAAAAAAAAAAATAAAAACCTCGAGGTGCGTGGGTGCCGCTAGAGGTTGCTTGTCAGTACACCTGTGTCAAACTACGCGAACACTAGGAGATTAGTAATTGAGTAGTGAAGCCTGCTAGAAGTGTTTTCATTTTATTCCCCGCACCACGCGCCAGTTCCGTTCGCCTTCATGGTATGCAACTTGTTGCGCAAGCAAGTATATTTAGCTGCGAATTCCCCTTTTCGTATTGCCTAATTTCAAATTAGTGNTATTTAGCTGCGAATTCCCCTTTTCGTATTGCCTAATTTCAAATTAGTGTAAACATACGAGATAACCTTTCCACTAGGATTTTTCGTTTGTATTAGTCGATAAATGCCGCGGTTTTAATTTCGACATGCTATTAAAAAAAAACATTATACCTTATATATTTAAATGCAAGATGGCGGGGATACCTCCTCCTTAA
>NQII01010468.1:0-37780 GCA_002778355.1 Clitarchus hookeri
TGCAACAAATCCCAGAAGAACCTATTATGTTTGAGCGTTATAGCTGTTTAACTGTTTCCCACATTTACAGTGATCGGTTTTAATGTAATGACGCTAATTATTCCTACAGTTGAAACAATGTCCACACAATGATTCTCTGTGGCAATATTCCTGAAAAAAAGCGCTTTGAAAGAACTCTTGAACAACGAGGTCTAGAGCAAGACTTTGCGAGCTATCTAAGACGCTCACTGCCAGAACAGAGGAGATTTGATGTGAACAATAAGTGTTGCGGGTGTATAAGTGATTAGTGCTATAACTAAGTAATAATGGTTTAGTAAGTGCTAATTGCGTTGTGGGAAGTGTCATTCACTCTCCACAGGGACACATATTTAAACAACTTACATCCATAATAAATATATTTTATTTCTGTACTGTTTTTGAAAATACTATCAGTATATTTCATATACCATCCTAACCAAATACAATTCACACTATTTATAACAGCTTTCGTAGGCGATTTTTTTGTGACGTCGTATTATCTGTTTACATATGGAAAATTATACTTAAATCTAAAAATAAATTCTTTAAAGATACATGATTTACTGGCACATTCCACCCTCAGGTAGTTGACATTTCTGAGAGCGAAACCCTATACAATTTTTCTTATAAACAAAGATGTTAGTAACAAATTCCGTTACTGCGTTCTTTTTACAGCAAACCAAATCAGCTGAGTTATTTCCCACATTTCCTTACGATGTTTTCATATATCAGTTGCATTCGAGACCGACTTATGCTGAAGTCGAACATGACTAACACTAAACTGTGCTCGTCTCGCTGGCTGCTGTATAATTGAAGCTCTACTGTGTGATAATAGAGAATGTCACAGTATTATAGCTGGTAAGTGAGGAACTTTGCTTAAGCAACACGCCCCTGCACATGTATTAAACACTTTGGTTACACATGCTTATGTAAATGCCATGCTCATACCTCAAATATTCCTTCAGATATGCGAAGAGCAATAAGGGCGTAGAGATGAATGCGAGCTACAACTGGCGAGAGCATTGTCGTGAGTGATGTCAAGAGGACGCCATAACCATATACATTGGCACCACCATACTTTACAGCCAGGACTCCTCCGGCTATATTCGTTAAGACGTAGCCGTAGTAGAAAACACTCAGCAGGAAACCACGTGTCTTCGCATCCCAGTCGAAGTCTTGAACCTGTTCCATTAGTCCATGTGAAATGCTTAATGCAATAAAGTATAAATTATGAAAATGTATACAGACCTATTTAATCTATTACGAAGTGTGTATATTATGTTAATTATTTCATAAATTTTTTGTAGGGACATATTTGTAAATATATTTGTTCAGGCACTTAACTTTACGATAACACGTATGTATTTATATTATAATTTCAAATGTATTAATAAAATTTAAATTATTTTATAATGCATTCATTTATATAATTAGGATATTAGTTTTTTATATAAGTTGTACGGGAAAACCATATATTCCCTGATATTTAAAATTATAAATATATATATATGTTAAAAATTAAATATATTTATTATGTTTTTAAAGTGCATTAATAAATATTGGGGGCAAAATATTTCATCTGATATATATTAAGTAAATTTTCTTAATTATGATCGGTTAGCACAATCCATTATTAAAAAGTTAATTCATAAAATTATATGCAAAAAGTTATGCTCGAAAAAATTTTAATCAGATATAAATGCTAACAGTTTTTAAAGGATAAACCACACTGAAAGAGCTGGCATACGTATATATATTCTTTAGCCGAGTTTAAAACTTCATATGCTACAAAATATACAATTTATGAGACCTAATGACAAAACTGATGGTTTTTTCAAGAGCCCAACCAAAATTCTGCAACACGTTTGATGTGGGATCTTTACAGCCACTGAGTACGCAAGACGTTTATGTAAATATAAGCAGCATGACTCGTTGAATAACAAATGAGCGCAGTCACTTGCTGAGTAAATACACTGTACTTACTTGTACTCTTGTTCCGTTCTCGTTGGTTATTGTATAGTTTTCAGTCTTCGCGAACACTGCAACAGCCATGTTTGAACGTAATACAGCGTNGTTCTCGTCGGTTATTGTATAGTTTTCAGTCATCGCGAACACTGCAACAGCCATGTTTGAACGTAATACAGCGTTAACAACGTTTCCAAGGAATACGATAATTACAACAACATTTCTTCTTCGCCTCCAGATTTTCCATCTTGATCCGAGGCCATCATCGTATATTTTATCTTGGCTAGAAAGAAAAATGCCATCTTTTATTTATTCAAACCATTAACACAAGAAAGTGATCCTTCATTACCAAATAATATTCGTTAACTAACTCGGTTTCAGCACTATATCTCTTAACACCTAGCTAATTTTCAGCATAAGGCGGGGTTATTTGGATTACTTAACAAAAGATCCCAAATTAAAAAAAAAACATGAGTGCGTTTACTTATGTACGCACGTTAAAAGTTGTATTTCTTTGGCGTGACTAAAATAAAATTTTATTGCGTAGGCAACATATTTATGTAAGAAGGAAAACGATAACATGACCAAATAAATATATTAAATACACTTAATAAGGGTTTGATAAAAGAACATAATTAAATACTTACAAAAATCAACCTCAAATTCTTGAAAACGCTTTTAAACTTTTATCATACAATTTTTGTCACTTAAAAATTTTCAGGGAACATTGTAAGTTAAATTAATTTATTTAATATATATATTTTTATTCACATTTTATAACTAATATAAAATAAAGGTTTTTCAATTTGCATATTACATGGACTGATTTTCAGTCTGTTTTAAATTTAACCACGTGCTATGTTTTGTACCTTGCGTTTGTATATACCTAGACGATACGCGGATGCGCGTTGGGTTATAACCCTTCCACGTTCACTGTCGAATTTCGTTACACCGTGCGCGCGCAACTTACGTTGCACACTAAACGTTTGCCTTCAACGCGCTAAAAGAAGTATTACTTCAAAAACGTTGATGTAGTACACAGCCCTCTTTAAAGCACAAAAAAACTATATTGTTTTGTTTTATAGATAAAATAATTATATATAAAGTTAATTAAATTCTAATACTGAAATTGAGCTATCAGAATTACCCGCCAGATTGATAGTAAAGAAATGTCGAGAGGCTATTTGGTTAAAATGGCGGTGTATTAAGGGTAGTGGTGAATAAATTATATTACATTTGAAACAAGTGTAATGTTTAAACATATTGTACAAATCAACACTAAAAAAAATTCATGTAAAATTAAAAAAGAATTACCATTTATGGCTTTTTAAAAAACTACATTAATTGTTTTTACGAATAGTTCTTCGTTCTCTTCACCACAAAATTTGTTTACAAGCATTTACCACACATGAATTGCTTCCTTCCTTCAGCTCCAGCGCACTTATAATGGCACCATACATCGCAGTTCTGGCAGTGAATACAATCACTGACTAGGGTAGATGGCTTCTTCACAATATGAGGACAGTGCAGTTGAACGTTTTACCTTTTAAGTTCTGCGATGGAGCTGTTCTTCTTGATGTAGCTAGATTGAGGTTGTTTCCCACTTATTTCTGAGACTTTCTTTGCATTGGTGATGTGCTTTGGTTAGCACTTTTTAAGTTCTCCTTATGATTACATTCTTTACAGGATTATGAAGAACGTCTCGAACTTGTGTTTCCGCAGTGACACGGGCAGAGGCCTGAGAAGTGTTATGCATAGTCTGTTGACCTTGAATTCTTTCTTCGTTCTGCACGTCATTAGATGTTGTCATTGGCAGTGGAATGTGAATATTCCTGTGCAGGCAAACTCATCAGCTGCTCGTCCAACAGCTGCTGCTTAGTTTCCGTACAGAGAATGAGACCTGCGTCACCGCGTGTAGCGTCAGGCTTCCTCAAATTAAGACTTTGAGCCTGCAAAACACAAGACACAATCTGCAGGCGCCATTTTGTTCTCTTTCCAAGAATGTGCTATCTCAATGCCATATTTAAAGTCATAAGAATATGATGCTATACGAAGTTATTTCTGAGTCAGGCCAACTTCACGGTTTTCAAAATTTAAGACGATCAGCAAGGGACTTGTTTATTTCGTATGTGAAAACAGAAGAATGGCCAAAAAATGATCCCTTTCTTGGTCCAGGTGCTACATCGTGCTAGCCATTACGCTTTTTNAAGCTAATTTTTTTTGCCTAAACGATTGCATACAATGTTGTATATGGTACCGAGTATAATTAACTTGCTCATAGCAAAGACATATCGCCCTTAAGAACAGACGTTACTGCCCATTCCTGTGCTTCATTCTCCCACTGCAGCCGTATGTTACTCCTTTTATAATGTCTTACCTTCTGAATGTAATAACAAAGATATTATTTTCAGTACGTGAGAACAATAAATACAAAACTCTGATGTATCAGAATAGCCCCTCCAATTCCTGACCTAAAAGCCCCTTAAGACACAAAGTAACGTACCTGGACGTAGTTCGTATACCAAACAATAGAAAGCGCTGTAATGCAGGTTGAGGAGCAGCAAGAAACTGAGGATGCGTCCATCATATAAAGAAATGCTATAGTTTACATACGGAAACTCTTATAAACTTATGTTCTTACACTAAACAATAACATGCCACGCTGATTACTTTCATTCAATAACAAAAAATATTTACCTTTCTTCGGGACATGAGCACTTATACAAATCAAACCGCACACGTATAGCAACACTCAAACTTACACTCTGTTGCATAGAAAACAACATGGCGTCTTTAGTTTCCACGCAGCATGCGCAAAACTTTACCATTATCCATAAAACCCACTATCTGAATTACCCCGATGTATCCTAGTCCGAACGCATATAATCTTACTAGGTGACATAAAGAATTAGAGAAAGTTCAACAAAGTTTTTACTTGCCTCTCAATAAATGTCTCCATTTCAGCACACGAAGATTCATGCTCATTGACGCCTTTACTATTATCTTGCTGCAGACGGTTCATTTCTGCTAAAGTGGTTTTGTTATTGAATCTTGTAAAGTGCGAAAATGCCCACAAAATCTGAAATTCACATTTATCAGACATGATCACTGCTGCTACCTAAACAAGTGTAGATTGAAATAAAATAGTTATGAATAGATAAATAATATAAAACTACATGCCCTTTATTGTTCTATAGACCCGGCAAGAAAGAGCACATTATTTAGATCTGCTCCCATAGTACTCGAAATTTCTATGCATGGTTGATATGTATGTGTTCAAGTCGACTGAGATTGCACTCTCACTTAAACGTAAGCTTCTTGGGTAATACTGAGCGGACAACTGAAAACTGAGTAAAGTATTTGCGTACTAAATAATTAAANATGCAAAGGTACATTTTGACTTGACAACACACAGCTATGCATACTGCCCCCAGCGCTGTATCCAGGAATGCCGGCCAAAATATACAAGACATTTAAGGTGTGGATTTATATTAACGCACTTCCTGAATTACGGCAAAACTGAAAATATGATCTGTCAAAAATGTAACACGCTGCTAATAACTTTATATACAGTCATAAAATAATTTTTGTATTATGATAATCTCTTGCCTGTTAAGTTTCATTGAAACTTTATCAATTGTATACGAGTTATAACGAGTTGTGATCAGGTCTTAGCAGAGCGACCTGCCTGATCACACCTTCACATATTTATCCAGGACACTGGCCGTGATTACTGATTTAGTTATGTAATCGGAAACCACAGAAACCCCCTCTACCAGCCAGTAAACGGGAACAACGCAGCCGATAAAGGGCAGTTTAGCCCGTGGGCGGTGTCTTTTGTCGTCGGGCCATTGGAACGAAGACCACTGAAGATAGTTGTGTCGAAAGAGAACAATATGTCATCCTCGCATCAGAAGAAGATAATTATGTGTCGCTACATACGGTAACGTAATTTGCCTGCAGATGTCGAGATGTGATGTGGCCTAAAGATGATCACGATCTAGCAATGTGACGTCATCGTTAAATCACTTCCGCAGTGTATGTGCCTCGCTATAGCGGGGAAGAGATGAGAATAGGGAGGGTCTTGGTGGGTCGGGTGTGACGTAGGCCAATGATTCATTGGAGGGGCAGTTGGGCGGGGTCAGACTAATTAACCAATGAGAACATAGCTGGCATCAGTCACTTGATGGTCGCCATGTTGGTAGGATGTGTGCTCTACAATGTTTACGAGAATAGAAGCCTAAACCTAGAATATGAAATTTTTTTAATAATATTAAGAATTGCCATATTCTAAACTGTTATATATTTTTTTTACCTCTATATTTAAAATTTTCATGTTGCTATATTCCTCTATCTGTCGGGTTTATATGCTCTTAGGGACGATGTAAAGTTGACGAATATTGGTCTATTCAATTGTTATGAAGGCTGTGTCCAAAACTAAGAATGCACTTGTGTATAAAAGCATACTCCACACGGCTCGATACTTGATACATTCCGACAGGCATACTTGATTGCATCCGTTACAGCAACTAGCCAGCTGATAAGATTCTCAACAAGCATTTTGACGGAAAACAAATACTGAATTCGTGCTGGAAAGTTGGCGCAAATACTAAAAAAAAATCAACCCATTGAGAGCTGTAGCTGAGTACTAGACTGCAAAAAAACAATGACCTAGATTTGAGTTTTATAAATTATGTAGAATTTCTTAAAATTCTTTTAAATACTTTTGGTTGGTGTCGTGTTGGGAAAAACGTTGCAAATGCAACAGTTGGTGGTTGCTATTTATTGTTTAGTTTAGCCAACATTTAATTGACATAAACGGTATAGCCCCTAAGAAAAGTTCTTAACAATGTACACACTTTAACTTTTGATGATGTCAGACTTCTTCGAAAACAAACTGAGTATTACTAAACACAGTGTCAGTAAACTACCATTTCCACGACCGCAGATACGTTTGCTCTCATGCTGTAACCCAATGACAACAGCTAGTTACAACTGAAGCCGACAAGTGGGATTCGTTAACAAGTTATATTGCCGAGATGTGTACAGTTNTAACAAGTTATTTTGCCGAGATGTGTACAGTTATTTCCCCTTCCAGTGTGTCTTTGTGTCGTCTGTTCTAAAGCAGTAGCATCTGAAATTCAATTCACACTGAATTATAACTAAAGAAGGAACTAATTTATTGTTGTTGTACCTATTGACAAAAGGTTGACTGATTTATTGTTGAAATATTTGCACACAGTATCGTGAGAATTTACACTCTAAACGTGAAACATTGAGAATTGAGCTAAATCAGAGAAAAAAGCGAAAATTTAACAACTGATAATTAGTGCCAGATAACAATTTAATGTGTTTGGCTGTATTTTACTCATTTATTTGTGATTCCCACTGAATGCCTAGCATTCCACTGCTATAAGTGCTATATTCTCAGTAAATTTGCTTTATTCGCCAGTCGACAGTAGCTTATCAACTGACTTTCAGTGAAAATTATTTCACTGATTGATATCACTGATCCGGGCTTAGAGTGTATGTTCTGGGATAATGCATTTTTTTAATGGGAGCTGTTTTGCTTGGTGGCTCGCTTGCTTCGGCTCGACTAGAACGAGCTCGGCAATCTTCGGCTACGACTCGGTTGCTGAATTTCTGGGAAGGGAGGGGGGGTGATCGGAGACCTTATGCAACGGATTGCCGAAGGTGCTTTGCAGTTACGACCACTAACCCTTCAAACATGCAAATTCATTTACACTTGCAGGGATCATATTGGTTGTATAATCGTAGAATATGACGAATCCAAAATATGTTTTTATTTTCCAACTTGAAAAATTTTTGTTAAAAAAAAAAGTTTATTTTTTTTTTTACTTCTACTGAAATTTTACACTGAGTATTACGAAACCCTTCAGATGTCTCTCATTCAGTTACTACATTCCCTGTATCATCTAGACAAGTGCACCTCTTACACGATATCAGATATGGCAAAATATTGGTTATCTCTATTGTTATGTAGGCATAAGTATACAACTGGGTTTTTTTTACATGTGGTTCTTTATAAGTTACCAAATAAAGTCAATCATACGAGTAACGACCATCTACAGAAGTCATGTAGTTATCCAGGTTAATACCAGCATCTGCCAACATTTTTATAGCCTAATTTGGTTTTAAGATATAAAAACCATTATTGTTAGGAACTGGAGACTTGGAATTGACGACGCTAGCTCGGGAAATAATCAGTCATATCTTCTGTGCACTTCTTGAATACCAGTCCATCAATCTCGCAATCTTTCGATCACTCTCGCAATATAATCATCATTTTTTCTATATTCTAACCAATTTTTAGATCAATCGTGTAATCACTTCATCAATCTTCCAAAATATCAATTTACACTCCGAATAATCTCGCAATATTTCCATAAATATTTTTATCATAAAACTAATGTTTTGACTAATCTCGCAATCTTACCATCATTCTTCTAATCTTTCCATCAAAATTTCAATCAATCTCGGAAACTTTTTATTTATTTTTCAATATTTCGTCCAATCTTTCTATTAACGTCGTAGTATTTCCATAATTTTTTCAATCAACTTTACAATATATTCATCAATTTCAGAATCTTTCTGTCAATCTTCTCAACGATGTTTCGATCCTTTAATTAATATATCGATCAATGTTACAAGAATTCCATTAATATATCCCTCAATTTTCCAATATCGCAATCCATCGATCAGTCTGAAAATATTTCTATGGATCTTGAGAAATTTTCATGACTATTGCGATCTTTCGATTAGCCTTTCAATCATTCATTGAATCATACTCTCAGTAATCCAAATTCCCATCAGTCTTTCCATCAATCGTCTANTGACTATTGCGATCTTTCGATTAACCTTTCAATCATTCATTGAATCATACTCTCAGTAATCCAAATTCCCATCAGTCTTTCCATCAATCGTCTAATGTTTCATCAATCTTACAATCCTTCTGTTAATCTTCAAATATTACCATCACTTACTCAGAAACATCCCTTAAAAACGTACCTCAAATATAATACCTCAGAAAACATCTTTGAAAATATACCTAAAAAAAAAGCCTCTTCTAAACATTCTTTAAAAACATACCTCAAAAAATGCCTCGAAACGAAACCTCCAAAACATGAATAAACAAACATGCCACAAAAACCATACATCAAAAACATGTCTTTAAAACTACCCTAAAATGATGCCTCAAAAGCATCCCCTAAAACGTGCATAAGTACACGCCACATAAGTATATAAAATTCAGGCCTCAAAAATTAAACCTCAGGAATCTGACGTCAAAACTTGCCTGTTGGCTTAAAATATAATTATGTTAATTTTCCAATGTTCCGCTTGTGTTTTTGTTTTCTGTTTTTTTCTTCTGGTGGCTTCCGTTGCTTCGGTTGTGTTTTGCCGGTTTCTGTGGTGTTTTCACATTCTTACATTTGTTTATAATTATTCGGTTTTATTTTAATTCGTCATAATTATTATGTTGTAACCCAAGTAGTTTCCATTAGCGTCGGTTATATTATGTTTTTTTTATTGTCCTTTGTCCGGTCAGTATTTGATGTAATTTTACATTAGTTTTTGTTTGATTGGTTTCTATTGAATTTTTTGTTTAATTCCGGTGGTTTCCATTTATTTCTGTTGTGTTACATTTATTTTATTTTCGATTATTCAATTGTTTCTTAGTTAATGGTGATTTTTATCCAGTTCGATTCTGTTGTATTTACATTTTGCTGAATTTTCATGGTTTTTTGTTGTTCCTGTTGAATTCGTTTTGTTTCTGTTGTCTAATATTTCTTTCTATTGCGTCACACTTTACAGTCCGCTATGTTCCTAATGATTCTCAGAGTATTCACAGGGTTTGATTTTTTCTTAATACCATTGTTTGTCTCTGGTTTAAGTTGAATTTTGTTTAATTATTTGGTTGTATGATAACTTGTCTCGTGTGGAATGTCTTTAATTATCATACAATATTGATTTTAATCGCTGTTGATTTATTTTGATTAATTCTTTTTTATTCATCATATTATTATATATAAATTGGTAATAAATATTAGTTTTAAATTATGTCTTTTACTTGCATGAAAGAGATTTTTTAACTACGGCACTTAAAAATGTGAAAAAAAATTTACATTAGAGAAATGAAATTCCAAGACAGCAGAAAACACCGAAACATAGCAGAAACAAAGAGCAAACATCCTACAGGATCCAGAAGGATCAAATATAAAAAGTAAAAGCAAAGAGATGAAAATCATAGAGGCTACAACAGAATACAACTGAGTTAAATACGAGAAACAAAAAAAAAAACACAGCATATATATATATATACATATATAAAACAGTACTGACACAACAGAAACAAACATAACGAAGCAAATCAATGGAAGGCTAATTATTACAACAACCAACAAAATACAACAAAAATCAATGCTAAACACTGAACTCCATATGAAAACTGCTAGAATCACAACGAATACAAAATAATGGTATTCAGTAAAGAGTATAAAAAATAATGACAGCAATCAATGTGAAACACTGGAAATACAGCTAAAACCAGTGAAAATCACTAGAAATACGAGGATATCCAACAGGGCAAAATAAAATAAAAACCAATATGCAACAAGAATAACAATGGAAACACTACATTTATTACATAAACAAACAAAAGGAAGTAACGTGGAGATACATGGATTACAATAGAAATCAATGGAAAAGACTAAAATCAAACCAAGAATCTCCAATATATCAGAGCCCTGCATAAACCAACACAATGTGATATGCAATAGAATCCAACAAAAACCAACAGGCTCATTGAAGTCGGACGGCAGGGTCCTACACAAATAACTGTAATGTACTTATCTTGTATAGCAATTATCCTATTATAACTACTGAAAACTAACGAATTCCACTGGCTCCCCAAAAGAAAACAATTGCTCAGAGATAGTTGGAGGATCGGGAATTGAGATAGGCTACTTTTTATAACAAGAAAATATCTAATTTAATTTCTTACTAAAATTCTTATTGAAACATTAAAAAGTATACAAACGAAAAAACAATGCGACGTAAACAATGCAACGTCAACAATGTAAGGTAAACAATGCGAATTAAACAATGCAACGACAACAATGTAAGGTAAACAATGCTATGTCAACAATGTAAAATCACAACAGAGCAACAGATCTACGTAATTTCTTGCACAGAAATAGTTGGAGGGCTGTAAGGTGATATTGGCCACTTTTTATCGCGCGATTATATCTCAAAAAATTTTCAAACTGTAATGATAGTGAATCAAGTCGAAAAAATTTTGCCGCCAGCGCACCCTTTAGCAATTCGCTGTCTAATCCGTTAAAGATCGAACAATGTGATGTAGTAAAGAATTCTGTAGAATAAACAGACCTAACAAAACGTTGCGGAAGCATATATCTATATATAACACAGTAATACTAATAAGTGTTTTGACCAGAGATAAAAATTTTCCCTCCTTCATTAGGAAATTTACTGGGTTCATGACTATTCGCCTGGAACGATTTCGGGAAACCAATGAACGCCAAAATGAGAATGGTCGGACTGGGAATCGAACCCCGGTCCTCCCGAACGTGAATGTATTGGCTTGCCCCTGCGCTACTTCGCTCAGGCCTTACGATGAATGATCGGCGGCTGAGATTTTGTACTGCAGTAATAGTTGACATATGCTACTTTTTACCCCAAAAAAATATCTCATTCTCTCCAAAATATTTTTTTAGTAAAATTAGCGGTTGGGAAACAAAACTGTGTCATTGCTCGATACATAGATATATCGATAGCTATCGACAAGTCACTATACTTATTAATATATCGGTATATATCGTTATGGCAAATAACGTATCTATTGATATGTAACTGAAAAATTTGTTGGTCCTTGCTATATATAGCATAACTATTATATGAATGCGAAAGTGTGTTTGTTGGTTTGTTCGTCCTTCTTCCATGTTGCAACGGAGCAACCGGGTTGACATAAATTTTTGCACAGCGATGGTTGGAGGGCCGGGAAGTGGTATAGGCTGCTTTTACCCCGAGAACATTTCTCATTCCCTTGGGGAGTTTATTATTGACAAATGAAAAATTAAACATTCACAATAACAATGCATCTTCGCAACCGAGCAACAGATCGACGTAATTTCTTGCAGAGAAATAGTTGGACGGCAGAAAGTTGATATTGCCTACTATTTATCGCGAGAAAATATCTCAACAAATTTACTTCGGACGTGGAGAGCAGAGTTGGTTGCGGGTTGATGCGCCAAGTTTGGGGGGTGAGGGGTACATTATTAAAAAAAACCTAAACAATAATTCCGTGTCCATGCGAGTGGAGCCGCGGGCACAGCTAGTATATAATAAAGTGCATCTTTCATACAGCAGGAGCTACTGAAAGTTCTGTAGCTTTTAATGAGTTTCTAATGCATATTTTTGGGAAGGTAATGTTGAGCTGAACTTTTATATCACCCATTCTTATTTTGTATTTATCAAATTACTATTAACTAACCTATATAACGACCCCATAGTATTAGGTATGCATAGCAACGAGTGAGACTGTTCCATTGTAATCCTATTGAAGATAGTGAATCGTTGCAAGAAGGAAAGTACCAAGAAAGTTGGTTCTATATACTGTAGTATGCGGCAAGCTATTGAAGAGGTTAAATGATCAGATACGTGAGAAGCTTCCGGACTATATCGTGTTCTACTTGACACATTTCACCAAATTTTGCAGACACGACATACAGCGAATGTAAGTAGACGATTGAAAAATTTGTTTTCGCTCGATATGGAACTGGGAGTAGATAGACTTGCGAAACAAATGGATATCAAATATTTTGTCTTAACGAGAAAATCTCTCCAAAACTTAGCATAACTTTTTTACTTTCAAGAGAAACAACGATAACCACTTTCTAAATGGGGAAGCTCGAAGAGCTTGATTTGAAGGATGTATCTAATGGCATCGTTAGTTATAATTCAGAACACTAGAAATTAGAATAGATTTGTGTGTAATGTTTAGCAGCTATAATGTATATGAGTTTTGTGACATTTTATGGTTACACTATTTTTTGTGAACATTAGAATCTACAGAAATTGATTGCAATGCATGGTTAAGCAGCGATACTATCTAATGATTTTGTGACTTATTGGTATTCAAAGAGCAAAATTAATATATTGAACAACCTGTGGACTCATACAACATGGACACAATTGGCGTCAGTGCATCGTCAAGCAGACCTACAGATGTGATTTCCACCAACGGCAAGATACAATTGCAGTTATAAGCAGTGCTGGAAAAGCGTAAAGGAATGTAGCTATTGCCAGTTTCTCTTAAATAAGGAATATATTGACTTTGCCCATGAAAAGATAGTCATAAAGACGTATTTGTCTCCCCGTACGACACCTGCGATTCAATTCCCCTTCGCTACAGCAGTTTTCAAGGTATTCGAGGAGTCATTTGAAAATCTTGCGGGAATTTTTTTTTGGAAGAATCGCCCAGGCTGCAGAATTAATTAGAATAAATATACCTCTGCTTGTAAATAAGGCCTTCCATTAGAGTGCAAGTATAATTTTTGCAAAATAAATTTTCCAAAATTGTGAGATCTGGCCTCACAATATGTATATCCTCTGAGAAGTTGGCTTTGCTACATCTGCAGTTTAACTTGTACCTGGATATCTGTCCTTGGCAGCTGAACACCTTGCAGTCTCTACCTATGTGACTTCTGCTTACACTGCCGGCTTTTCTAACGAGAACCCTGCTACTCCAAGTTATTCCAGTAAGTCTCCAGTTGTTCCTACAATTATTTCCAATGAGGCGCCTGCTCTATTTGTCAATTTTTCATATGAGGTCAATAATTTATTTAAGAATTGTTCTTAAAATGACCTTACCGTTTTACCAAACATCCCAGTGAGACTTCAGTTATCTTTGACGTTATAAGCATTGAGGATTCTAACTTCATCCATGACATTTAAGTAGGACTCAACCTGTATATGCCAGTTCTCATACAGTGACACATGCTGAAGAAATTAAGTCTATTTTTTATTATACTCTTCCACTTATTTCATTAAACGTCAAGGCTGTGTCTGCTAGTGTTTCATAAGGCGTGTGCACTAAAACTAATTTCAGTGTTTCTCTAAACGACATTGGTTTCTCCTTAAATTTTAGAAGGCATTTGGGGTCGCAAGGATACCATTCCTGCAAGAAATATTCAATGTAATAATCACTCAATTTAGTAATAATCTTTAACAAAAATGAAGAATGCCATAAACTAAGAACCCTCAACGCTTCATCAGACATTAAAAATATGAGAAAATAACCAAATATGAATCGACGATTCATATTCCCAAAACAGTATACACAAAATCCCATTCCAAATAAAATTACTGTCTGTTTCTATTTGCAATTTATTATGTTCAAATAGAAAACGAAATAAAATACGGATTCAGTTTTATTTGTGCCAGCTATAGTCTCGTGAAAACTATAGAGACTTTAAAAGCCATAAAGCTGTTTGTGTTTGTGACTTTTGTCATTAATTAATAACATTTATTGTAAGTATTGTTAAAACTAGAAAAGTGAATGTTATTCATATTATGCATCAAATGTTAATTGCTTCATTCGCATTTTGAAAAATATCTCGAAGTATTCACATTTTGTCCTCATGACATTTTATTGTGAACCCAGCACGAGTGTGTCATGAAAAGTATAAATTGTTTTGTAATATTGCTTTTTTGCTAATCAAAACAAGCGGATTAATTTTATGTTTTAAATATTTTACTCTAAAACATATGAAGTTTATTTCACAACGCATTTCCCCCTGTGAAGCCTAATTACAAGCACAGTCCACTATAAGGAAATATTAATATCTACCAACTTACCGCCCCTTGAGTATTATGTCTAATTTACTTACCCCTCCTGTAGGGAAACTAACAACACACTACTAGCCTTCTTCTCTGTCACAGTATGTGCAGAGTTATCATCACAGGCGTCCTTCGTGCATGAGGGCTTGTGGCTACGTGTGTTATGCTCACTTGTAGTTATCGCTTTTACTGTTGCACTTATTATTAACTTTGTTCTTCAGCCAGCTTACTTGTTCCATGTAGAAAATATACATGGACAAAGTAAAAGTCTTCTACAGGAAAGAAATGATTTATAATACGAATGGAATATAAAGCAACATAAGCTTTATTAAAATGTGTATTTGGGTAAATAAAAACCTATAAAATTAAGTTTATAAAATATTTATTTCCATAAGTATTTTCGTATGCCAATCATAACGCATTACTAAGCGTAGCAAATTTTTTTTGTTTTATGTTTTTTTTTACATACGATGCTTTATTTTTAATGCGCGACTTGAAAATGCCGTGTCTTGTAATACACGATATCACAATGCAAGGAGTTGCAACAGGTTACAATCTTGGATCTCATGAATTTAATTTACATAAATCACTCAACGTTGTAGGTAATACAAGGAGAAAGTATTCTTTTTACAGATGGCACGACTGTATTAGTTAAAAGTACCGACGAAACATATATTCTGTTTAAACAAAAACTTATTTTTAATAANCAGATGGCACGACTGTATTAGTTAAAAGTACCGACGAAACATATATTCTGTTTAAACAAAAACTTATTTTTAATAACGAATTAAATATTTCGAAGAAAACAAAATTGTTTTCTTTTAGTTAGAAACCAACTGTGCTACATTCAGCAGCAGGGGTAATTTTCAGATCTGAAATATACTATTAAAACTGATGATACACACATGCTCATCTACGAACTCTAAAGTAAGAACTGCACTAACATATATATAAGTACAGTATGTGTCGATCTGTGTGCGATGTAACTGGGGTGTGAAGTGTACACGACACCTGGGTTCCATGGTTCCAGCGTTATGGGCCCATGTTACGGTTTTTGCTGTTGGCAATCTGTGCGCCCCTGTTTGTGTACAGAATATCTTAGATACTAACGTGGAGTGTGTGTTCCTGCCCATTTCACTGTCGACATACAACGCACGTTGAGCACCAAGCCATTGACAGGCCAATCTATCTCAATATTGAATGCTTGCACAATGGTTTGTAGCATACAAGATTTGGTTTAAATAGGTCGAAGAGTTCCCGAGATATGACGTATTACCCAAAATTTCACAATGGCAGCCATTTNTTAAATAGGTCGAAGAGTTCCCGAGATATGACGTATTACCCAAAATTTCACAATGGCAGCCATTTGCAAAGTAAGGGCCTGAAGTGGTTGAAAACTAAAAATGTCAGGTGTCCTTACTAAGTTTTATATGTGTACCAAGTTTAGTGAAATTCGGTCCACGCGTTCAAAAATGGAAAGGGGTGGGGGACACATACACGACCAGACACACACAACACACATACTTACACATACATACATATTCACACGCACAGACACATAGACAGGAAAGTGATCTCATAAGCCTTCCTTTACTTCGGAAAGAAGGCAATAAACCGCTATGCATTCAGATGTGGAATTATTTAAATGTGTATTTTATTCGATGAGTCTGTTTCCAACTGGTCCTCATGGCAAGGGCCACGATAGTAATCTCTAGTGCTAGAAATAAACTAACATCCAGCTATCTGTATTTACCTATCCAAATATATACTATATAACCGGTTGATGGAAATAACCACGAAATATAAAATACTAATTAGAATATTATAACATTGTACATCACGGCAAACTTACAATGGAGTAAATTGGTAACGAGTAGTTTAATCTGCTGTCCACTGAGTTAAGTATCGTTATATTCATTTCAAGTATACAACCGTTATTAAGTGTTTGAGCATTATAATTTTGTATATTCAAAAACACACATTTCTTGCGTTTTAATAAACCATATGCACATAAAGTTGTTTTGACATATTGAATATGAGTTTTATGTAACCGCAACAACTGTAATCTAACATGAACTATAATGTAACTTCTAATATATGAGTGACGATAAATGTAAGGTAACTAAAGTTATGGGTAGAAATATATATTTTAAACGGTGCTTAGCAGCTGCAATTGGTATTGACGGTCGATGAAGAAGGTCCAGTGCCCCGAGAAAATCTGCCGGAGATCGCCAACGTCCACCAAGGGTGATCCTGTTGCCAATGTATCATTGCTATTTTTGCATGACGCGGTTCCCGTCAATATTGCTGCTAATCACAATCGCATCGACGCCACAATGTGCTGTGAGAATAGTCCTTAAATAAAACAGCTTGTAGAAAGTCATATCTGACATATTTTTCCTAAGTTTCTTCAGCGTATAAGATATTTCGTTCCAGCTTGAAGTGGAACTGAGTTCCACACTTCAAGAAGTGAATTTTTTAAAGTATACAAATGCATCAATTTTATGCCCTGCAAAAAAGGTGAAATTCTTAAACTGAAAATATAGTATGCTGACAAAAAAAAAAGGAGTTTCGTATTGTACAGCTTTGTTGGGACAGAGAGAGCGAGTGGCGGTACATTGCAGGTGTTTTATTGAGCGACAATAATGGTGATGCGAGGCGTGGATTGGGCTGTAATTAATTAATGTGGAGGAAGTCAGTCTGATCTATCTTGTGTAAAGCAAAGTTAAGACTTTTAAAAATCCTGTCCATTTGATTTGAGGGCTATAAGTTGTGTGTTTATGTGTGTGTGGGTGTGTGCGCGATCGGCTGTAAAGTTATGTAATATTGATGAGAATTGTGTCCAAGGACGAAATGAAATCGTTTCGAAGCTAGACGGAAGTCTGCCAAACAAGAATGAATGGTACCTGGTCCTGTGTATTCTCTGCAGCAGCAGGTAGTGCTTATTGCCTCCTAGACAGCAAGGTCATTATAGATGGAACCCTCAGCACACACAATCAGTATCAGAGGAAGGAATCGAACGTGGCCCACGTTAATGAACCATCCAAGAGTATTCCTGGAGTAATTTCGGGAAACCATAGAAAAAACTCAAATCGGATGTCTGAGCCAAGAATTTAATCTGTGTCCTCCCGAATGCATGAACGGTGTTTTATCACGGCAGCACATATCTAGGTTTTACAGCAGCAGTAGCGGCACCCCACAGTTGGCGTTTCGTCTACATATATGTGCATTTCGACTCGCAAACATTTATGTCGATTTCATTCCTGGTCGCTCTACCATCGAATTCTGCTACTGGGACATTGGATACCTAAACTGGTAAACGAAAAAATGCGAAATGAAGTCAAACGTTCCTGGATTGCACGAATAGAGCTAGCGGTTGGTAATCCGTTGCGGGTCTGGGATATGTGCCGTCTTTCACAGCAAATAATCCACCAACTTGAAAAAATTTGTGACCAATTCTTCTACATGCACGAATTCTCTCCCTACGGACTGTATGGAAAAGCATTCTCCAACGTTGATGTTTTTTTTTAACTGATGTCATTCTTGAGGGGTTTTCATAAGTGTTAAGTAAAATTCTGACGATTTCTGCTGGTGTAACTTTAAGGTCTAATTTTGGACACGACCTGTACGTTAGGTGTGGTTAGCATTGTGGTGATGACAATGAGCTTTTGAGCAGCTGAAACATATTTTATCCTCCCGTTCTTAGAATTTTACACTTATGACTTATTTCCTTGCGATTAATAATGTATTTGGCAACATTCGTAATGGTTAGAGAAACCATAAATTTTTCAAATTGATTCGTGTATTAAGGCATGGAAAATTTTGTGCCTGAAGTAGGATAGGCAAAGTGTCATTTTCCCTTTGCATTTTTATTGCTCATAGTAGCTTTAAAATGTATTATCAGTGTTGTAAAAATTGGTTTCGTGCTTACTTATGGGGTCGTTAGTGTGCAAATATAAATAATGCCTGTTCGTGCTACATAAGCATCTATTTTATTTTCAGGAAATCAAAGCATTGCAAAACAGAGCACAACTGAATTTGGATTTGAAATGTGAGGTACATTCATTGCACCTCATTGCAACATTCTTGTAGCCTTCTTTCCGACGACTATCGGCGATTTCGGAAGACGACAGAACTGAAGCCTGCAACACCGTACGCAGTCTGTGTGCCAATATCTCGGCAGGACGGCAATCAAGGAGGACCAGAGGTGCTCAACGTCTACCTTCACCACCTAAACTAAGAAGTATTATTACCGAGTGGCAGATCTATGAGGTTCCTTGCACGCTAGATGCTGAGGTGGATACATATCTCGGGCAGAGCAATGCCGGAAATGATGACAACCCTTTGACGTGGCGGCATCTACGAGATAGTACATTCCCCACCTCTCAGCGGGCACGCTGAGGTCTTTGCATACCTGTCACCAGTGCAATAAGCCAACGTGTTTTTAGCTATGCTTGTCATATCATTACCAACACACGATGCCGCATATTGCCTGAGCGTGTGGACGATTTGATTTTCATCCATAGCAATATACACCTGTTGCGAGATATATAGTCTCGAATGTAACCGGCATTAAGAAACTTCCATATGTAACAGTACTGACTTTGTGATTTATATTGATTTTATTCGATAGTTCCATCTATCTAAAATGATAAATATAAATTTACGCAAGAAATGTTATTTCGCTTATTAACTATGTGTTACGTTCACTGTTATCACAGGGAGATACAGAACCTGTACGTCCTTGTGTGTCTGTGTACATGCAGGAACGTGGTTTTGCGAACCCCACGTGGGTTCCTGAGTGTGCGTGTCGCGGCAACGTCATGACAGCAGGCGGGAGAATGGTCGTCTGGGCGAACGAGGGAGTTCGAGCGTACCGAGTCTAACTCTGTCCAATCCTCGACAGTGCGTCGTAGATAATCATGAGCCTCGGATGTTCGGGCTGACGTTGCACACGAGTTATGCTCATATAATGAGCGAGTCCCGTTTAGTACCACAGAAACGAGCGAGTGAATTTGTGACCTTGAACATCTCTAGGGGGAGGGGTTGTGTTCCTAGCGCTATAGCTGTCATACGAGTGCCGAACAATGACTGTTGTCGCTCAGATATTCTGACCAGTCCGTGGCGGACTCTAGACGCACGACAGAAATAACTATCTTGTCCATCGTCGGTCTGTCGTGTGCGAGGAGGCATACCTAGTAGACTCATTTACACTCAGAAGTATGCACTCGCATAGTTTTATAAATATGTTATGTAAATGTTTTAATTAAAGTTTGGCGTCATTAGGGTCATAAATGGCAACATATTCCTACAAAATTGTNATATGTTATGTAAATGTTTTAATTAAAGTTTGGCGTCATTAGGGTCATAAATGGCAACATATTCCTACAAAATTGTATTTTAATCTGTTCAATGATTAAGAAGTTGTTAGATGGCGGGCATACATCCGTAAAGACATTCGAGTGATTTCATAAGCGTGCCTTTCCAAAGGAAAGTAGACTAAAAACATTGTGTGCCGGTATAAATATCAACCTGGTCCCTTAAAGAAGGAAAGGTTGGAGCCACATTTGTAAATTAAAAAATGTAACTGTCCGGCATTTTTGGGTTTTTCGCTGCAGATTAGTAGACTACCGTAAATAGTTAATACTAAGGTCACCTTGCATTTTTACCCTACATGCCACCATTTTCGAGAATTTAATGTATAACATTGGAGCACTCCATATATTGCGATTCAATACTATCTGAAATCCTGGGAACTTCGGAATTTAAGGCCGTGCAAACATTTTATAAGCCAGAAGGTTTTAAACTTATCAAGAGGTCTTTAGGTGATTGCATAGAACTCTGAGTGGAGCAAGATGAAAAGAAACTGCTTTCTACAGAAAATTGTATAACAGATTGGCAGAATCCACTATTATCACAGCTGAAGATTATGCACGTGCACAAACGGTCTGGTTAGTTCTGGATGATCTAAATCAGCAAGCTTCTCTATACAAATATATCTGGAGGCTTAAGTACTCATGTTACATAATACGTTTAAGAGTTTTCGCAGTCTTTGCATGGAGATGCATGGACTTGTTTGCACGCAGTTCATCAGCCATCCAGGAGTTTCGTTAGGTGGAAAGCTTAAACCGACTGTTGCTGAACTTGAACTGTTAGTTGGCTGTGGTATCTGTACAGTTACGTTTATACATTGCATAATATATTATATATATATAATAACACTTTGATGTTGACATTCCAGGGTAGGTGACTCTGTCTCTCAGTCAATAAAAATAGTGTTTCAAACAAAGTATGCATGTCAGTGACATGCGAAAAAGCCATTGACCTACATCCCATATGTTGATGTAAACAATTTGAATGGCTAAAGCATAGGTATATACTGGCATAAGTGCAAGTTTAGGTGGTAGGGACAACGTCTGCCTGATAATTTAACATTGGCTATATGTTAAATGTGAATTATTGATTATCCTTCCAGTCTTTATAACGAACACAAGGAATTGCCATTCCTCTCCACCAACCACTGCCGCCATTGTTCTAACTACAATAAACTAATTATGGCATTGAAGAGTTAGAAAGAAATATAAACTACTAGGGTTTAAAACTAACTATACAACATGGCTTTGACGTGAAGAAACTCCATAATCTCCTAGAAAATTTGAAAAGTTTGCATGGTTGTTGTTCTTCATAGGATCGAAGGGAGGGGAGTTGATTGTTAAGTACATCCTTCTCCCTTCTTAGAAATGGATGTTTATCGTAATGACGCAAAAATGAACTTGTATTTTTTTTTTATTTTCTGAACTACCCAGTTTTCGATAATTTTATAATCTCAAATAGGCATTTCTAACATTCGTTATGATTTTTTTTTAATGCAAGATATTCTGTGTTTATACACAATAATTTTGGCACTGACATTCCATCTGGTTTTTCGTTAGCCTACATTCCGAAAGGACAAAAAGGCCCTGAAGTCACTTTCCTGTATGTGTGGCTGTGTATACATGTGTTTGTGACTGTTCGTTGTTTACCCAAAAACTTTTGAACATGCCAACCGAGTTTCAACAATCTTGGTTAACGAATAACAGTTAGTAAGAGCATCCCACTTTTAAAGTTTTTGACCATGCGGGGGGCTTAAATTAAAAATGGTGGCCATTTTAAAGTTTACGGTGTAATGCTATATCTCAGAAAACATTCAGCTTATTAAAATAAATTAATTCTGTTGACAGAAGATTCTATAAACACTGAATTTATATACAATATTATCGTTCGTCCGACTTTTCGAAATATAGCATTAAATGAAAAAATATAACTTTTACGTAATATCTCGAAAACTATTCAAAACAAATCTCACCAAATTTGGCTCATAAGGAATACTATGGTAGGCAAAGTGAAAATGTGCCATAAAAATTAAAAACATTAATTTCTAAAATGGCGGGAATTTATTTGCTGTATTCACCATAACGTTTAAACTATCTAGACCAAATTTCGTATGCTGTAAGTATACATTAGAAGCATTATATATGCCAACAAATAGTCCCTTTTGTCTGCAATTTAATAGAAAATAGAACTTTTTGCCATATTTTTGGAACCATTTAACTAATTTCGACCACATTCTACATACCAGTAGTGCTGCAGAAAGTCATGTAACCTTACATGATTTAAGTGCAGCCAGACACTGATTTTCGAAGTGACAGTAATATAAATAATTTAGATTATATTTGTCATATACATAAAACGTGTTTATGAAACATGTGACCAAACTGTGTCAAGTGATTGCTGACTTGAAAAGAAGATATTATTAATATGACACACATGGATCATCACATATAACAAAAGTTGCAGAATACCTTAAAGGAGGAGTCTGAAAAGCATAATGTGAGATGGTACGAGAAGTACTTGTGATCGAGGAACACAATTTGGTATACTAATTAAATAAACCAAGATCTTGGATAAAATTAAGATATCGCAAATTGTATTCACCATTATCATGTAAAAAAATTGCAGTTTTCACCCTGTTATTGCATGAATCTTAATTATTTTAGGACGACTATTAATGGCATCGTATTAGGTCGTAAGTAATAATTGGTCAAGAATTCACTCTTATGGCAACTATCTTGAACCCGCCATTTCCATGTAAAACGAATACAAATTTTTTAATTGTGGCAATACTATGGCTTGGTGGGTAGGCAACACGTCCGTCACCCGTAGGCACAAATGCTTGCTGTAACACGGCGTCACATGCGGAATAATTATCACCTAGTACAAACAGGAAGCAAATAAATTATAATTAGTAAATACGTTAAACCGACGTTCAGTTGTGTTTGGTGGCACATTATGAAGTAAGGTGGTAGAAACGAAGACAAGATGTTTCTGTACCAATACCTAACTCTGACCATTCCACAGATATTGAAACCACGTGTGTTAGCAGGAAGTCTAAATGAGTGAATGAATTAGTCTTGATAATATGTGATAAGAAGAGTTTAGGGATAATTATGGTGCAAGCAGTGTGATGCTGTAGTAATACCAATACAAAATTTGGTTTGTCACAGTGTTCAAAGATATTGCATGTATGTTGGATGGTATGCGGACATATGATACTAATTTACAGCAACACAAAAGAGATATTGCGGCTATTACAGTTTCATATTTAAAACAACTACATGTTACCACCTCTTCGAAATGCGTACATACAACCTTGTGTGTTACGCACCTTATCGCAGGCAGCCATGACCCTCACTAGCAAGTACTCCTCTGATTCAGTGGGTATCTCGTATACCAACACCTTCACGAATCCCTACAACCAAAAGTCCGGCGAGCGTGACGGCCATTCAACAGGCCCGCCACATCCTACCCAGCGATCAGTATATGCTGCATTCACGTGATCACGCACAATTCTCGTGAAATGGGGTGGAGTGCCTTTGGGTTGTAGCCATATCCGTGTCTGACGGCGAGCGGAACATCCTCCAGTAAGACTGGCAACTGGAACTGCCGAAAATACAAATACTGGAAACTGTAAACTTGGNTCTGCCGAAAATACAAATACTGGAAGCTGTAAACTTGGGTAACAGCTATTTCAGCCCAAAGTTTGATCTAATATTGTAGTTGCGTGTAGTTTATAGTAATCCCAGATGTGTCTATTTCCTATTAAAGTGCCCTTCCTCTGTGTATGTTGCTTCTTCTGTGGACATAACAATAGCAGCGAAATCAGGAACCATTTCACACTGATTTAGCAACCACTGGCAAAAATCTCGAAGAGGTGCATAATCCACTTGCTGTAGTGCTTGCAACTTTTGTACACTGAAGGGTCGCAGATGCTGTTGGTGTATTACAAGCCTTCATACGATGCATCCACTGCACGTTCGATAGCATGGGTACTAGTAGAAGGGCTTTCCACTACATTTTCCAAGACTGCCTCTCCAAAAGTGTAGTTTGAAAGTTTCTCTGTTAAGGTCCACCTCGCCTCAAAAACGTACCCGTTTCTCGTAGTCAAAGTGTGATGTTTCTGAATGTATGACTGTTCGGCTAACGACGCGCAGGATATCGTTGGCTGTACAAACACGCAGCTTCTATTCTGTTTCCTCTCGCTTCACCATACACCACCATGTGTCCGTTATCTCCGAATCACGAATTAGTGCATGATGTCATGTAACACTCTCGCAGTAGTAAAGCTACGCAAAGACACGCAGTGAATAAAAGCCTTCACTGGCATCGAGGAAGGGCAGTGACAAAGGTTGTTGAGTGGCCTGTAAAAGGGGGAAGGTGGAAACTGCTATGACATTCAACATCGTGCGTCCACTATTGCCAGCCCTATCCAGGTAAACAAATCACTGACTGTAGAACGAAGTTGACGTTTTCTTTTAGGATGTCTGTGTTTTCATCACTACCCACACTTGAGCACAACCCGCTTAAAGTATCTGAAGAACGACCAGAGTTGAGCTTTTTCACATAAACGTTTTTTCTTAGTTTCTATCCCCTTGCTTTATATGTGCCATGAACCCACACAACTGAACGGTGGTGTAGCGCATTACCTAAATGTGATTTATTTGCTGCCTGTTTGTGCTTGGCGATAATTATTCAGTGTGTGTCGCCGTATTACAGACACATGTATATTTCTCTGAGGTAGGACGTGTTGCCTACCAACCAGGCCATAGTGTTGCTACAACTGAAACATTTGTGTGTTTTACGCGAGAACTATGGGTCCTAGAGAGCTGCAACAAGAGTGAATTTTTGGCTAATTACGACGTACTACTTAAATTGATGCCATCAAACACCAATGTTACCTCAAGGTACAAAAGTCGTATGAAATAACAAGATTCAAACAGATATGTTTTACATGATGGGGGTGAGTACGACCTACCATGCCCTAATTAATCCAAAATTTTGGTTTAATTAATTCGTATACTAAATATTGTTCCTCTAACGCAAGCCCTTTGGTATCATCCCAAATAATATGCTTTTCTGACTCCGCCTTTAAGGCTTCTACAGTCCTTGTTATATGTGATGGACCATGAGTGTCACAATTCAAATTTATTCTTTTCATATCAGCAATCCACTGGCTCAGTATGGTCGCATATTTCCGAAACACTTTGTGTATAAATTAATTTTACCAAATTCAACAAAAATTTCTATTCTGATAGTATCTATTTGAAGTAATGTATTTTGAACCTCTTTTTTCGGCAAATTTGTAAACAAAATATTAACTAAATTTTTATGCCAGACATCGGGAATAAATCAACTGATTTCCACCAAAATCTTCACAAAATAAGCATTACAGTAAGCCTTATAAACTTATGTGTTTTAAGAGACTCAGGTACTTATTAGTTTACTTTCCTTATGAAAGAAAGCCTTATGAGATACTTTCCTGTCTGTGTGTATGCGTGTGTGCATGTGCGTGTCCCTCCTCCTAAAAACATTTGAACGTGCGAAACGAATTTCGCCAAACTCGGTACACAAGTTATACATAGTGAAGACCACTGACCTTTATAGTTTTGGACCACGCCGGGCAATTACCTACAAAATGGCGGCTATTTTACTGTTTAGGGTGATCTGTTATATATCGGGTACTATTCCACAGATTTAAACCAAATTTTGTATTTTTACAGTGCATCATATAATCAATGAATTAAGGGGTATATTGTTCCTGGTCCNCAGATTTAAACCAAATTTTGTATTTTTACAGTGCATCATATAATCAATGAATTAAGGGGTATATTGTTCCTGGTCCGCCATTTTGCAACATAGGACCACATGATAAAATAATTCCGTTATGTTATATCCCTAAATCTATTCAAGCAATTCTCGTTAAACTTAGCAACTGTGGTAGATAAAGTAAATTTAATTAAAATTGATAAGGTATTTATTTTCAAAATGACGTACATACCTATATTAAATGTTTATTTGGTATATATTTCATACCATACAACCAATTTTTACTAATTTTTGTATAATGACAGTATCTACTATAAGCATATAGGAAAACTAGCAAGTTTTGTCCGCCATGATGGCGGATAGCTCCACACGGACAAATAAAGCTTTCATGTCATCTCAAGAAACAATTGACCGATTCCTAACAGATTTGGCAAACAAGTAGTAGGCCTTCTGCAGCAGGTGATATAAACTGGTTTGTCTTTAGTAGGTCAATAATTTTTAAAATTGCAGTTATATAAATATTCTGGTATGTTTGTTATACATATTTTAACAATATAACCAAATCTAACCAATATTTTTATGCTGACTGTATCTATTAGAAGCATAGTATTTACAAATTTTTTATGAAATTTCGTGAGAGAGTACTAAGTACGAATATAAGTTTTTATATCATATCTCAGGGACCAATCAGTCTATTTCTACCATATTCTCCACACAAGTGGTGCCACAGTAGGCCATGTAATCGTAGGTGTTTTATGTTGCTCAGACACTTATTTTTAAAATGATGGTCTTGTGAATATTTCAGGTTAGTAAACCATGTCCACAAAAACTGATTTTAAAAGTTGGAGCTGCATAATTTTATTTTGAAATTTAAATCCACCGAAATTATACAACGGGACTCGATTACAAATAAATAATTTTAAAAGTTATCTCATTGAAGGTTCTATTCTAACTGGCTGCGGTACTGAGGAAACTGTTATAATACCTATAAAAGCAATGTTTCCCTCGGATTTGTATTTTAATATAAAAAGAGTCCAATTTTAAATAACAGTTGGTTTTGGTATGACCATGAATAAGGCAAGGGTCAAACAGCTAATGTAGCTGGATTGGATTTGATTGAAACACGTTTTCAACACCGACAACTATCCGTAGTCCTTTCGCGTGTAACGTCAAACAGAAAACTTTTTGTGCTGGCGGTTGGAGGCAAAACTATTAATGTCGTATTCTAAGAAGTGTTATAATCTATCATATAATATTTTTATATTAGAGATGTATGAATGTGGACAAATCGAAGGAGGTAGGTGTGTCAGAAACGTGGTAAATGGAGTTCCATAATCTCTGCCTTACCGTTTGGGAGATAGGCGTGAAGTGTATGTATGTATGTTATATGTTCTAGGAGTTTACTACCATATAATATTGTAATTGTCTTTTCCCATTTTATTTAATAGTGTATCGCTTTAAAAACTAAATTGTACCTGGCGAAGACGGGTCGAATCGCTAGTTCATTATATNATTATATATATATATATATATATTATACTTTATATATGTTACTAAAACATTATTACTTTTTTTACAGTATATATAAGCAGAATATACATTACCTCGACCGAAAGTGCCACAAATTCAGTTCTCGTTAACAACAAAAAAAAAAGCATCATCTCGATTCTTATTTCACCGTAAATCCCATTAGGGATAAAAAAGATACTTCACAGAAATCTAAAGATGATAACCCTTTCTCCACCTCTGAAACTCTTGAACAAACAAACCCTGTTGGTGTAGGTATTGTAAAAAGACAGGTCACAACCATTGACCACCTTTTCAAGTTTAAAAAACAAGTCCCCCAGGTACTGAGCGATCATTCTCACAGTCCCAGCAAGGTTGTAAATCTTCAATATAATGTGCTCACTTTTTGCAAAAGTTGAGTCGTTTTCGAGTCTTTCAACATATGTTCGGTCCTTACGACACCTGTGAAAGAAAAAGCTTTGTAGTGTGACATAATAATTTTGTAAGCTAGTGAGGGTTCATAACACTTCCACCAATTGTGCAAAAATAAATTTGGGACCATTGTGTGTAAATGTTCTTTTTTATTAAGGATCTGCAATTACCATTTAATCTGCTAACTTTTTAGAAAGATTGAACAAGTTAAGATTAATTTAATATGTTGAATATTCTGAAGTAGTGTTAAACTGCTTCATTTGAAATTTTTCTTGGATAAACGCGTCTCTTGTTTCCAGGCTTCTTTGTTTGGATTTAATTTTAGGGGAAAACACCATGATCATGACTGGCCTAGACCTTGTAATAAAAGTGGAACAATACATTTTTCCCGCAAACAAAAATTTTATTTGTGTGTTCTCAATAAAAACAAAGTGTTTTCTCTGAGGTGAGCGCTGAGTCCAACAAAGTTGTGGATTCCCTTGATTATCTTGATAAACATCAGTGTTAGAACATTGAAAATTTATGTAAACAGTGTCACAATGTTCTAACCACCGATATAGGACTCGGTTAATTGCTGGAGTATTAGATACAACTACTTAGCAAGAACTACGCCAAGAGTCATTCTAATAGATTGGCTACAATTCAAGGGAAATTTTAACAAAACTGGTTCACAATCTGTTAGATAAAAGTACAATTGAGGATTCTGCATCCATATAAACTATTCCTGCATTTTGATTATCGAAACCCAATGGGAAACATAGGATAGTTGTGCGCTGATGCAAGCTAATTAAAAATATTGAAATGTAGAAAGTTCCTCATCTCCATTCGGCTTTTACTTAGTTAGGGAAAGTAAATTGTTTACCACTCTAGATATGAATGGAGCTTACCACCAAATTTCTTTGTCAAAATATTCCAACCCAATTACAAGTTTTTGTGCCTAATGGAATTTCTACCAATTTACTCGTGTTCCAGATGGCTTGTCCGCGGGTTCTCAGGTATTCACTGGTTTTTTAATTTTGAATTTTCATTGTGTGAAACTTAAGTGTATTTTTATCTAATTCGATTATCTTTTCATATACTTCGACAATTTTTAGCAGCAGTTGGACCATCTGAAAGAACTTCTTTCATAATTAGAAAAATTAGGTATAAATGTTAGTCCTTCAAGCTTAATTTACAGTCCAAGAAATTTTCTACTTAGAATATAATAATTCTCCTAATTGAATCTCCATTGACTCTGAAACAATGAAACCCATTACGGGACTTTCCACCACCACGAGATGGTAAATACATAGCTCGATAATTGGAATTATTAAATTGTTTGGTAAAGTAATCCCAAATTCAGTTGGAAAAACTACACCACTCTACAAACTACAAAAGGTCTCCGTAAAATTCGAGTGGGGGTAATGAGCAGTAAGAGATTTTTTTGAAATATTGAAAATAAACTTTATACATTCTCCTCTTTTCTATGTCCCATGTTATAACAAGTCGTTTATCCTTCAAGTCAGGTTATAGGCAACGTTTTGACTCAACAGACTGATGGATGTTGTCTACCTTTTGCGTTTTCTTCATGCACAGTTACACTTAATGTAAGAGTCTTCAGCAGTGTATGAATTAGTATGTATGGTTGTAGTCTTTGACATACATACATTTCGTCGTTATTACGAACAAAATGAATTTCCTCTTGAGATAGGTAATAAAAGTTTCTCGTGGTTTTTGGCACATCCGCGATAAATGGGAAAAACCGGTCTTTGGGTTGTCAAGATTTCATAATTAGAATTCAAAATACAACACGTCAGGGGAACCTTAGTGCTGTTGTGGATATCCTGTTACGAATGTTCGAAATCGCCAATATTTAACCTGAAATCCTTAGAAATTGTATTTTGTGAAGTTTTCCATTAACTTTTAACGATATTAAAGGGCATTAAAAATTACCACGAATTAAAACAAATCGTCACAAATTGAAAATTAGGTACTGATCAAATGCCATACTTCCCTTCCAACGATATTCTCTGCTGCAGATCTTGTGATAAATGGAAACGAATTATCTTGCCTACTAATCTATTAACCGTGATAATTGACTTTCTGTTTTTCACCTCCTGGTGCTCACCTAGGCACACGAAAATATTTAGGCCATCCGATAACATTTTATTTGTAAAGGTATGGATGCTGAAATGTCTGAAAGAGTGAAATGTTGCAAATTGTACGCACTGAGTAAGCCAGCTCAGAACACACATTTAGGTTTTCCTTCATCAAATATACCTGAGAAACCTATGAAAACATGTTTCATTTAGATAATTGTTCCTTTTCCTAGGAGTAAATCAGGTAATAACATTAAGTTAGTAATTGTTCATGCCTTAACTTAATTTGTGTGTAAAGCTGATTCTGTGTCCACTGTTCGTGCTCTTCGAGTATAGGTTTTTAGGAATTTATTTTCTCATTGCATACACCAAATGACTTTATATAGAAATCCTCCACCCTCATATTTGCGATTAATAATCTTGCATGTTTTCAAATGACTTTCAACTATGCCAAGCATAAATCTCGTAAAACCAATCTTTTTATTATTATGTTTACCTTTGTGCCAAACAACCCTGTGTCAAATCTATGGCATTTTAATAACTTGTTACCGACCGATCGCCAGCATTTTAATTGAGTTTGGGCATTTGCCTTCAATAATTTAAAGCGCGCTAATTAAAAGAGTCGTGTCAGGTATAGTAAAAGTTGGATAGAGAATCCATTTCGAGTAGGTCACTTTGTTTTTTGGCAAAGCACGCCCTGTCTGTCAGCAGAGCAGTTAACAAGGAAATGGCTAACATTTCTTAACGTTGGACGGGTCTGTATCAGATCCAGAATTGTTTGACGCCCGTCACTGCAGCCCTGGATGATCCCAGTTCAGAAGCCTATATTACAAGAGCTCATATCTCACATTTGAAAAGTTTTATTTATTCAAAATAACAAAGTTTGTCCTGTTCAGGGGCTACAGATCCTAGATGTGTATTTATTTATTTAGTTGGCCAACCACAAAATAAAACGATAATTACCATATTGTTTAAAAATTATGTTGTATGTTTGATCCTGAATTCGACTTGATCGTGAGTTTATCACTCACTGATCCATGTCATTTAAAGATCCATGTTGTTAAATATTTCAACCTCTTTAAAAAAACTGTGGTAGTAAGTTAAGTTGCTTTTAAGTTAAATTCATTTTTTTGGAAAATCAACGTTCTGTGTATTCTGAATTAAGTGGAGTGAAGTGGAGTAGAGAGATTTGGGCGACTCTCTTAACATTAACATCTTGAGAGCCGATGAGCGTGAAACGAGGTGAGGACGGAGCAGCGCCAGAATGTAAAAGCGGGGGATATGGGAGATCTTCGAGAAAACGCACCGACCAGTGGCATAGTCCGGCACGATTCTAACTTGCGAAAATCCGGGGTCGAACACGCCGGGAATCGAACTCGGTTCGCCTTGATGGAAGTGGAGCAGTCCAATAACTAAAACCACCGTGGCCCCTTATATTAGAATTAAGATTGTTTTGTGTGTGTGTATATATGTATGTGTATGCCATATAAAGTTATGTGTATATATATGGAATGTTGAGTTGTTTCTTTGTGTTTAATGTTATTTCGGTTGGGTGACAAATATAGTTGAATATTTTTAGTAGTTTTTTATTTACAGTATTTGGGGAAATGGACTAGTTAGGTTCAAATTAAGTCGCTAATATTTTGGAGATCTGACGTCTTCTGGTTTATTGATTATTGCACTTATTCGTTAAATAATTTGGTAACGATGAAAATATTCAGAATTTGATTGTATGTTAATATTTTGGTACTCTTACATTAAGTAAACATATTAAAATTTAAGTGAAATTTTGTGTAGTGTGGGCTGCTTCCTACACTTGACAGTCAGTTTTATATTCCATCTAACTCTGTACAAGGTCCCATTCTTGTTTTCTAGTTTCCGCCCGTGAGAGTTTCGGTTTGTGTGCAATCTTCACCGACATCATGTTTTGGACATCTTCTTGGCTTTTGCCACCTGTGTCTGTGTGTCTCCATTCACAGTAACCAATTTTAACTCTGGTATAGGTTTTGAGAAGAATGAAGATATCTTTTTTCGAAAAATTTATATTCCATTGTTCTTAGTTTTGTTGTTGAATCATTTCACGAAGAATGTTTGCAAGCAGGATCCTATTTTAAAGACTGTACTTGAAGTGTTTAACAATTTTGGACTGAATAATGTGAACAGTTCATTTGACCACAATTTTGGTTTCGCACTTTTTCAACAAAATGATAATCAGATCCTCTTCAAAACTGACGTTTTTACTCTCGCCTCTCTCCTGCATAAGTTTTGTGGAAAATAAGAATACATAATTTTGGAGGCAAAATACTTAAAACCGTATTTAGTAATTTTTATAGGGAGGATTTAAAAATGTTACAATATAAGACTCCATACTTTTGTTGACGTGTAAGATAATATTTCTGTTAAAATAACTAATAACGAAGTTTTAACTAAACATCTTGAAGACAGTATCTTAAATACAATGACAGGAAATCGGAACTTGGCCACTTATTATCTCAGTAATTGCAATGCTTAATATGCTGTTTGGAAATAACTCCATGTTAGCTTTGGGAAAATACAGTAATTCCCAGTGTCAGGCGAGACCTTATTACCATATTGTTAAGAGTTAACGAAGTCTAGATTACTGCAAGATTAAAGTTGTTTGATCCTAACCATGCTATCGAGAGCAATGTCCGTGGCAAATTGAGCTTTACTTTATTGAATTCTAAGGCTTTCATTGGCATTTTTAACCAAATAAAACATATGATGAATCTTCTTTTGCACATGATCGCTCCAGTAACTTTTGAAAATACCTACGTACATTATGTGGAACTGTGCAAGCAGATGTTTATAACTCTTCACTTAATGTAGTTGTGAATATTTATTTGGCAAAAAAGGACAGTTCTTAGAGATGAAGTGTTTTTACTTTTAATTATATAATTTGCTTAAGTAAATATATATGACATTAACGTTTCAGTCTTCCATATTGTCAGCCTGGACAGAAGTCGTTTTTCTCCTGTTCAATTTAAATTGCTGTCTGATTGTTAAATTTATCGTAAGACCTCGTATCATTCTGTCTCTCTGGTGTTTGATGCCCATGTTAATAGTTGTGAGTATATCTCTTCGCCGGAAAACCTTATCTTTATTTGTGTGACAAATTCTTTGTAACCTAAAGTTAAACTTTCTCTATATAATTTGTTCTCTCTGGTTGTTTGCTACGAAATTTTCTATTATTGTAACCTTAATGTGTAGGGCTAGTCTTATATCCCATCCACATTTTCCCAATCTCGTTTTCTAGGAGTTGTTCTATTAGTAATGCTTCTCATTGTAATATTGTCAGTCCATATTTTTAAAAAAAATGGGCCAGGTAAACTTTGCCATCCATTTCAAAAACCTTTTCTTCGTTTTATAATACTCAATTCCAATCTCACATCCTCGCATCTTTCCAAAGTCCTCCACCTCTTTCTCTCTCTCTCACTGTCTCTCTCTGGCAATAACTTATTTGTTGTTATGCAACTTCTCTGTCCTGATCCTACTCAACCTTCCGAGGTTCTTAGTTTTGCATCTACCGTACTGTCTGCAGCTGCTGTTGATTGCATCCAGTTTGCTTTCTCCTTTGGTTTAAATCCAAATTTTGTCCAAAAATGCCGTTTACTCTATCTTCTCAACCCGCTATCACATAGTGTTCTATAGTAATTACTTTTACCTCTGACGTTATAAGCATAGAGTATTCTAACTTCCTCCATGACATTAAAGTAGTGCGCAACCTGTATATGCCAGTTCTCATACAGAGGCGCAAACTGAAGAAACTAAGTTTATATTTTATTATACTCTTCCACCAATTTCAGTAAACAAGCTGTCTGCTTGTGTGTCATACTGCGTGTATACTAAAACTAATTTCAGTGTTTCTCTAAATGACATTGATTTCTCCTTAAATCTTAAAAGGCAGTAAGGGTTGCAAAGATGCCATTCCAGCCAGAAATCACTAATGTAATAATCACCCCATAAGCTGATACAAAAAGAAGGAATACCTAAATATAACAACTCTCAGCGCTTCATCAGGCATTAAAGGTAAGAGAAAATAAACAAATAAGGGCCGACAATTCATGTTCACAAAAAGGCCTATAAAAATCCCATTCCAAATGAAAATCATGTGTGTTTTATTGCAAATTTAGTTAACAAAAGAAAATACGGATTGAGTGCAATTTATGTCAGCTATGGTCTCGTGAAAACTGAACAGACTTCAACAGCCATAAAGCTCTATTTTTGATTCTGGAGCTCATCTTACAATAGTTTACGTGTCCGTACAAACTTACTTTGCGTACAAACATCTAAATGAAGTAAATAAGTGTCAAAAGAAATCTGTGAAAATTTTATTATTTTGTATTGTACAATAAAGACTAATAAAAATGCCATACTATGAAACTTAAATTCTTTCGCAGACATATGACACACTGTCACAAAATATTCACTCATAAATAACAGAATATGCAAAGCAGTGTTTATGACAGTTGTGTATGGTTTGAACTGTCCAACAATCTTTATTTAATTGTGTATATATATAAATTGCAATCAGATATTGCTGTGATAATTTTTGGCTGGCCATGAGTTGACCTTAATAGACAACCTTGCAGAGGCTTGGGGACTTGATTACGTCACTACATCCAGCGACGGTCACGTCAAGACCGCTGCTGTGTGTGCCACGCCGCCACAAGGCCGGTAGTGGGCCGCACACCCCCCTCCCCTCCATTACATAGGAGCATGCGTGCTGCATGTGTCGTCACGGAGATGAGCCATCTACGTTCTTGGCTGGTTGTATGTGTTCTGGATGTTTCGAAAATAATTATGGAACAAATATAAGCTGTGTATTCCTGCCTGGGAAGAGAAGGGAAGTAGAGAGGGCCTTAATAATGACGCAAGTCCTTACGACTTTGTACCTTGTTGGTGAGGGGAGGGTGCATTTTTACCATTATTCACAATAAAATATAAGTGTTTATCTTTTAAGGGGATACCGGTATCAATATTGTAATGTAAAATTGTAATATTTAAATTGAGTGAAATGCAAAGATTTGTTAGTGTTTATGAGTTTTCCATAATTTTGCAATTTACATTATCTTTGGGATCATTATGGTATTATATTATTGTTTTTGTAAAAATGTTTTTTTTTTAGGATTTTGTAATTTTTATTTCAAAATTTTCAGAAAAAAGCATAGTAATAATAAAACCATAATATACNTTTTTTTTTAGGATTTTGTAATTTTTATTTCAAAATTTTCAGAAAAAAGCATAGTAATAATAAAACCATAATATACTTGAGAAAAGTAACGAGTGTTCCAACTTTCACAAACCCTAAAAAATAATTTTTTTACACCTTACTGCTCTCTGCTTTTGGGAATATATTCCACTGAAAGATGGACATACGAAAGTTGCTATTTCCATTTCACACACACTTACTGGAATATCTTATAAGAATAAAAAGTGAGAAAAAATAGAAAAAAAATTTTTTTTACTTTATCTTTAAATTTGTTATTTCATATTAATATAAAGACCAAATATTTTAACTGCTATCTTTATCAGAAAATGTATTATTCTTTAAATTAGAATGAAGCTTTGACTACTATTATGCTTCCGTAAAAAAACATATAACAGACTAATAAATATTATGGATACCATGCAATTAATACGCGCTGAAACCGTTGCTAAAGTAAAAGTAATGCTCTGATCGCAGCTGGCGTCAGACACTAAACACCACCGAGGAATCAGAGTTCTTATACATCAGATAGTGAGCCTCTGCTTACCGCAAACTGCATGGATAAAGTATACATTTTATATTATTTACAAAATAAGTTCCTACCTGTAGAGATGGCTGTTGTCCATTTAGATATATAGGTTCTGATATTCAAAATCGTAACACGAACTTTTAGGCCCCAAAAATTTATCAACACAGTAACAATCCGCAAAAAAAAAAGTAACACGTATATTGAAAAGAGAAACGAAGATAAAGAATGTAGTTTTGTTATTCGTATTTCATCAGAGACTTAAATAAATTAATTTGTTAACTTTTATTTCTAATACAATTTGTAGGGAGTAAGTATATTTCGTGTGTACATTTAAAGCAAACCTGTAGTTACAGACAACTATTCAAACTTAATAGTACATTATCTGTTACGTAAGTAGATTAACAAGTCTCTTCAATCTCATGTTGTTCTCGTCTCCTGGTTCATCTCGGTTTTTTCAATTGCCCAAGGCTGCAACTGTCCACTTCCAAGCACACCGTACGCAAGAGACCCCAGCAGGCATATCCCAATCTGGATGTAGAACACAGTGTGCCACTCCTCAGCCGTCTGGAAAAAGAAAACATAGGTGAATAAAGGCCCACGTTATACACGAGGCCTGAGCACCTCTTAACAACGAAGTGTTGAGAGCTGATGTGGGTAAAACGGGGTGGATATGTATCAGCGCTGGAACGCAAGGGTGGTAGTAATGGGAGATCCCTGAGAAAACTCTCCGGCCAGCGATATCGCGTGGCAATATTACCACATGCGAAAATCCGTAAGCATCCCTTCCAGGATTGGAACCCCGCTGTCCTTGGTGGGAGGCGAGCTGCCTTATCTCTACACCGGCCGTCGTACCATCAAAAATTCTGATGAACCTACTGTTTATAAAGAGGCAACTTTTATATATAGACAAAGACAGTGGTTTTATAACACTTCTTCATAGAGCCCTAAGGCAACGCAGGATCAATAACGTTATTATACGTAAGCTTGTTTCAGTTAGATGATAAGGAAATACGCCGATCTCAGTTATCGATCGAACTGTAAAAGCATCATATATCTTGCCGAAAGAAACACTTTTTTTTGCGGAGGAATTTTTTTTTTTTTCAAATATGATGCAACTGACCATAATTCATGGTATTTTGTGGTAACTTGCGTCGTAGAGTTGTAAATACAACGTATTTTAAAACAGGAAAATTATTCTTTCTCTCTTTGTCACACTTTCTGTGCAATACCTTTTCAGAGAGAACACGAGTATAATAAAATATTGAACCGGCTAATGTCTGGGAGTAAATTATAATTTTTAATAATTCTATTGTTTTCCTGACAGTTAAAATACATTTTTTCTAGCTAGTCCAGTTTAATTAATTTTCTATGTATAGTAAGTAGAAAGGTAAGGCCGATTCTGGGACAAGGAGTGGGTCGTCGGAACACCGGAGCTGGTCTTGCTCTATCATTCTAATCCCCCGGCTGCGATCTTGTCCGCCATTTTGGATGTAGGTGACCCTGACCCAGTGACCCTTGACCTTAAAAACCAAACAAGATCAAAGATCGCAAAAATTTCCTAACAAATTATAAAAAAAATTTATAAAAAGTATTAAAAACATTATTAAGTATTATAAAACATTACTCAAAATCTATTATTCTAAATTTTATATAATAAATTTTTTTTTATGTTATTATTTAAAATGTATTATTAAAATATTTACTTATAAATCTTACTTTTAAAGAGCTTCCCCCACCCCCTTCTTCCAGCGAGGACTGACCCCATCACTAAGATGTTCCAAAATATCAAATTGCCATAATACCCCACACTAACCCTAGTTTCTCATGGTTAATTACGTTCGTTCGGCCAATCAGATGCGTTCGTTCCGCCAATTAAATGCGTTTGGTCTACCCCCACCCAAGGTTCTCATTGGCTAATTACACACCTTAGTTCGACCAAAGAGTCGTGTTTGATCCACACCCTCGTATGATTCTCATTGGCTACTTACTTACCTTCGTTCGATC
>NQII01010469.1:0-37475 GCA_002778355.1 Clitarchus hookeri
ATTAGTAATCTGGACGGACCCTTCACGAGGACAGGACGAGAAGTGTCAGGCTCTCGTGGGACTCACCCTCATAATCCTTCCACAGTCTTCTAATGGCCCATAGAGGGCGGACCACAAATCTGCCCTCTCATAGGTTTAGATTAATTAATAGTATTTCTTATTGGAATGCTAATGGCATTGGCAATAAGAAACAAGAGCTGATAGATTTTATTTTTCGCCGCCATGTTCCTATAATTGCGGTTAATGAAACNACTCGCAAACAAAATAGGCAACTTCACCATCCAACAACAGGGTAATAGAACAAAATACAACCCACACTCCATGAGTACTCACAAACAGCTACTGCAATTCCTAGTAAAAAACAACATGGAACCGTACACCTACACCCCTGTCGACCAGAAAATGCAAAACACAGAATCGTCATTCGAAATATCCCAAAACAAACTCTACCTGAAAAGATTGCAAAAGATCTCATAAAGAAANAAAACACAGAATCGTCATTCGAAATATCCCAAAACAAACTCTACCTGAAAAGATTGCAAAAGATCTCATAAAGAAAAGCTACATAAGCCCAACAGTTTGTGTATTAGGAGACCCCACAATTGAAGGCAGTATTTACTACTCACCTTCAATATTAGTAATAATCCACGAAGAAAACNAGGAGACCCCACAATTGAAGGCAGTATTTACTACTCACCTTCAATATTAGTAATAATCCACGAAGAAAACGAAGCGCACACAGAAACCAGTCACTCACCTCGAAAAGATGCAGAGTTTTCCAATGCTATGGCCGCGTTGCTACAAACTGTTATCACTCCAGCAAATGCCCACAGTGCTNAAAAGATGCAGAGTTTTCCAATGCTATGGCCGCGTTGCTACAAACTGTTATCACTCCAGCAAATGCCCACAGTGCTCACAACAACACTCGTTAAGCCTAGTCCATACTTACAAACATCTATCGCAAACAATGCGACAGTTGTCGNACAGTGCTCACAACAACACTCGTTAAGCCTAGTCCATACTTACAAACATCTATCGCAAACAATGCGACAGTTGTCGGGGACCTGCTTTAAACCTGTGTGCGAAGTGTTTCCAACAAGTGTTTGAAACATCAGAGAGTGGTCAGGAGTACAAATGTGTGATACATTTGCTTCCCATCCGCATTCACAGTATATAAACTGGTCCAGTTCCAGTACGCCCGTATAATGCAGTAACAAATATACCTGTGATCACTGTGGAAAATACTGTGGTAGCAAGCAGGATTGTCCAGTAGCTTATAATAAATGACCAAAACCAACTTCATGAAGAGGTTTTCAAGATAACAAGAAAATGACCTAATGAACATTGTAATAATGCACGTTGAAATATTTTCAGCCTATTTGTTACTGCTAGTGAGAGTGCATGAATATGCATCATATGTTTATAATGTATCTAATATGCATGTGCTCAGGTGTGTCGTGTGTTAGCACCTCTTCAAGTTGTAACGTGGCACGCGCACAGTTACAGCCGGCTTTAAGTTGCTGACTACCGCTCTATTAGCTCAAGACGGAGTAACAAGAGACTCTTTAAAATGGACGCCAATTAAATAAGAAATAGTCAAGTTCCGGTTTTGTTTGGTTCCATACTTTTATTTATCATTTTAGTGACACAGTTCTCATAAGAAGTTCAGGTATGCAGAGTGCGAACTGTTCACAGATAAACAGACAAGTGTAGTACAGCGCCACAGTCGTTTACGAATTATTCATGTCTCAAAAACTTGCATCGCAAGAAGTTATGAAGGCAGGAGGGACGTTCGTTCCCTCCTGGCACCCTAGCAACCTCCCACACCGGCGGAAATTATTTAATAGAATTGAATAGTTCAAGCCGAAAAGAAATGAAGTGAAAAAATATTTAGAGGTCGCGGGTGCTTACCGGTGTGGGTGAAGCTCTTCACGCCACATGCGTCTTCTCTGACGGTTGGTTACTTTTTCTTTTTTAGGCGATAAGACACCACGAGTATTTATTCTGCAGGCCTATCGCCCCCTTCTCCTAAGATAAGGGCACGGTAGGCGGCATCTGCCAGCAGCGTCTTCCAAACTGCGTTGTGTCTCGCTTAACCACGCTGTCAAGATAAAGATAAACGAACTTATCGTACAAAACTTGTAGACGCAGTCTGAAAGTTTCTGAATAATGCTGACACTTAATGAAAACAAAAACTTTCGAAACGACAACTGGACGCCTGATAAACGTAAAACAGCAAACGTATGCCCGATAAACTATCACGGTAAAACGAACCACCACGGCTTTTAATTTCAAACCCGATAAAAATATTATGAAGCTTACCAAAGCGAAAGAAAATGAAACGCGTGTCCCGAAAATAAAGAATACTGTGTCATTACAAAGTTAATTTTGTAACATTCAATTCTTAATAAATGACGTGGCGCCAATTTTTTCAATTGCGACATGCTCTAGTTCTGCTTACTAATTTTGTTTACTTAGCAGTTTAGTTATATGGAATTAATGTTATGTCAAACTTTATCTGGTTATTGTTTTCTATATTTCTTGTTTCCAGAATAATTCCTTTAAGTTACTTAATCATTTATGTATGTAATATTTTGTGAGCTCTTCATTTTCAATTGTGAAAATGGAAATATTTTTATAACAATATCACATGTATTATTTATCTTTCTGGACCTTCAATATGTGTATATATTGGTCGTGCAATTAAATCTCGAGCATGCCACAGTATATAAACATGTTAATCCAAGAGTGAGTGAAAGAGTTGTATTGGGGGCTCTCGAGAGCAGTCATTAGCGTGCACAAAAATATAGAAGAATAAAACTCATTAAAAACCTCCACAGAAAGCTGTTGAGGTTTAATGAATAAAGGCCTTTTAATAAACGAAATGTTTTATTATACTTTAACAGCAAAACTGATACAACAATGTTGACCGTTATATATTTATCAACTAGAAAAAAAAAACACTACACAGTGTTGCCAACAACTTAAAACTGAAGTTACCAAATAATAATTATTACATTGCCATATTTTAACACCCCCTCTCAATGTAATACAGTTCTATCTTATATCTTATCTGATACAATTATATCTTATTTCTAAGTTTGAATACAACACTTATTTAAACATCTTACAAATAATTCTTGACTTAAAGCCTTAGTGAGTATGTCAGCTGGTTGTTCACTAGTTTTCACATAATGAAGGCAGATCTTATTATCTTTAATCAAATCCTTTATGAAGTGATATCGTATATCAATATGTTTGAGGCGCTTAACAGTGTCTGTGCCTGCAATAAAAATGGCTGACTGGTTGTCACAATACATACTTACTGGACATACATTTGAGTAACCAAAATCACTTAACAAGTTTATCAGCCAACAGGCTTCGCTTCCTGCCATACTCACTGCAACATACTCAGCCTCAGTTGACGACAGACTGACTGATACTTGTTTCTTCGAGCACCAAGAAATCAAACAATTGGAAAACTTAAATAAATAGCCTGTGGTAGACTTTCTGTCTTTGAGATCACCTCCCCAATCAGCATCACAATATCCCTCTAGGACATTATCTTCACACTTGAAAACTAACATATAATTTAGTGTATTCTTGACATACCGCAGGACTCTTTTTAATGCAGTTACTAACATATCATTTGAATATGTTTGAAATCTGCTCAACATTGAGACAGTAAAACATAAATCAGGCCTAGTACTTGACACTGCATACATAAGGCATCCTATAACTTCTCTACAATATTTTTCAATATTCTCATCATTACTTTTATTACAATTTTCAAGTATTTTAACATTAAAGTTTGGGTCAATAGGAGTTGACATAGGTTTACAGTTTTCCATATTAAACCTTTTAAGTACATTTTCTAGGTAATTTCTTTGGCTTAATTCAGTAATCCCCGTTTCTAGATTTTGGTTAACATTTATACCCAAAAAATTGGTTACTAAACCTAGATCCTTCATCTTAAATTCTTTGTTTAGGACACTTTTAAACTGAACAATTTTCTCCTCATTTGTACCAAATATTAACAAGTCATCAACATATAGCAAAACAAACATTTTATCTTTACCATTGCACCTTTTGTACAAGCATGAATCACTTTTTGAACTAACAAAGCCTTCTCCTGTTATAATAGAATTAAATTTATTATTCCAGGATTTTGGTGAACTTTTCAGACCATATAGAGACTTGTTTAATTTTGCAATATTATTATTACCCGAATAAGCCCCTTCCGGCAAACGAATAAATACATTTTCATTTATTTCTCCATACAAAAATGCTCCCGTTACGTCCATTTGATAGATTGGCAATTTTAATTTGGTTGCTATAGCAACAAAAAGTCTAAATGTAGGTAATTTTGCAACTGGAGCATAGATGTCATTCAGATCTAATACATCATCCTGTTCAAACCCTCGGGCAACTAATCTAGCTTTATACTGTTGAACATTATTTATTGTCTTTACTTTAAAAACCCATTTACTACTCACTATTTTCTCTTTTGCTGGTGCTTCACATAAATCCCAAGTGTTGTTCTCTTTCAGTGTCTCCAGTTCTCTATTGATAGCTTCACTCCATTTACAAGCATCCTTTCTTTTCATTGCTTCCTTGTAAGTCACTGGATTATCATCTTCGCTGTAGATGTTGTTGCATTGATAAAATTCGGTCTGTTTCCTTACACGCTTGCTTCGTTCATTTCCATTTTGTAATGGTGTGATTACGCTTTCTTCTTCACTTGTACATGGTTCATATTCACTTCCAGATTCATTTTGAGTTATTAAGCTTTCATTCATGTTAACCAGAGTTTCTTGTAAGTCTTGGTTTCCATCAACTTTATCTACTATTTGTTTCAACTCGTTCTCCAAATCAAGTGTAACTTGGGGTTCTTCCCTTCCTTCTTGTTTCTGTTCTAAGAAAACAATATCACGCTTTGTCTCTACAGTATTTTTCTGTGGGAAGTATATCCGGTAACCCTTGGTATCTTCGCCATATCCGACCATCAATCCCTTGTCTCCTTTGCTATCCCATTTTCTTCGTCTTTCTTTTGGAATGTGTACATACACCGGTGTGCCGAAGACTTTTAATTGTTGAATATCGAAACTTTTATTGGTCCATACCTCATATGGTGTTTTTCCTTCAACTTTACTCTTACCCGTTCTGTTCAGAGTAAATGCAGCAGTATGTACCGCTTCTGCCCATAGTTTCTTAGGTAAACTCTTTGCATGTAAAATTGTTCTTGCCGCTTCAACCAAAGTTCGGTTCTCTCTTTCGGCCTTTCCGTTTTGTTCCGGAGTATATGGTACTGTAGTTTGATGTGTTATGCCACGTTTTGAGAACATTTCACTCACTTCTTTATTCACAAATTCCAGCCCATTATCACTTCTGAACAATTTTACTTTGTTCCCAGTTAAAATCTCCGCCTTATTAATGAAATCTTCTATGCAGTTCTTCACCTGATGCTTATTTTTAATGAAATAGACACTTCTATAATTTGAGAAGTCGTCCTTTAACACTACGAAATACCTCGACCCGCCGACAGATACCTCCTCCATGGGACCGCACGTGTCCGCATGGATTAATTCACATGCTTTAGAAGTACCATTTTCGCTGTTATGAAAAGGTAATCGATGAATTTTTCCCTTCAAGCAGCTTTCACAGGTTGGAGCAGACGTTTGTTTCACATTTATTTTCCTTGTGGCAAGTATTTTCTTCACATAATCGAAGTTTTGATGAGCCAATTTTTCGTGCCACACATTTAAATCATCGTTTGTAGTACTAGCTACGCTCGCAATATCATTTTCATATCGGAAATCCATATAATACGAGCTCCCAATTCGGTTTGCAACCGCCAAAACTTCTTTGTTTTTATAAAATTTACATGAGCTGTCACTTGTCATTATGACATAACCTTTGTCAGTCGCACAATTCATAGAGAAAAGGTTCGTTTTCAGTTCGGGAACGTAAAGAACGTTGTCTATGTTTGTGTTGATCCATTCGTTCCCATTGTGCACTTTTACCGCCATCTGCCCACAGCCTAACACACTAATCGCTTGCCCATTGCCGAGAATCACAGATTTCTGTGAAACAATTTGAAATGATGAAAATAACGCGCGATTGTTACACATATGTTCACTGGCCCCAGAGTCAACCAGCCATTTTGACTCTTGATAATGTTCATATTCTGCGTTTGACACGACAAATGCATTACTTTCCTTACTGCCCCTGTACTTCCTAAAGCGACACTGTGCCTTATAATGTCCGAACTTTCCGCAATAAAAACACTTATTACTGTTACTGTTATTGTCTTGTAATTCACTGTTATTCACTTTGCTTCTGCATTCGCTTTGGAAATGCCCCAGTCTGTTGCATTTGTGACACTTTATGTTTCTTCTATTTTTAACAAAGAATGCAGATGAAGCTTGTTGAGACGCTTCACCCTTCTCCTGCACCCTTTCTTCTTCCACCAGAAGCCTGGCTATCAGATTATCCAGGGTTTGTTTATCGTCTGGCGCCGACTCCCACGCCGACACAAAGTGTTTGTACTCATCTGGCAACGACATTAGTACCTTTGTAATAACTAACTTGTTTGATATTTCCTCTCCCATTTGCTTAAGCTGATTTTGCAGCTCCTGTATTTTTGACAAAAATACTGACATCTCAGTTCCTTTTTCAAACTTAAACTGGAAAAATCGCTGCTGTGTAATATGGATGCTTGTTTCCGACTTTTGCTCGAAAACACTTTGGAGTTTACGCCACATTTCAGCAGATGTTGTGCAAGAAATTATATGCAACATGACTTTCTCCGTCATTCTGGTAACTAGTAGTGTCTGAGCCTTAGCATCTTTTGACTCCCAAGCAGCATGTTCAGCCGCTGCCTCAGGTTTTATTTTCTGCCCCTCAACTATGTCGAGCCATCCTTGACCTCGTAGCAATACCGTTGTTTGGAACTTCCACAGGTTCCAGTTGCTAGGTCCTTCCAGTTTGATCACACACTGATTTCCTTCCATTTCGTTGTCCTGCCTCGCTCAATTTAGAGAATGAACGAGTATTACTCCTTCTTGGCGCGGTCACGTATAACCTCACTTTTATCGCGGGCCGGCACCAATATTTTCGCCGATATTTCTACCCCTTCACAGATTCTATGCAGAACTATGTGTCTGGGCCCATAACCTGTTGAGGTTTAATGAATAAAGGCCTTTTAATAAACGAAATGTTTTATTATACTTTAACAGCAAAACTGATACAACAATGTTGACCGTTATATATTTATGAACTAGAAAAAAAAACACTACACAGTGTTGCCAACAACTTAAAACTGAAGTTACCAAATAATAATTATTACATTGCCATATTTTAACAAAAGCAAAAACTAAAGTCAGGTAAAAACATAAAAACGTACACAGGAGGCAGAAAAAAAAGGCAGAGAACAAACAGATTAAATATCTAAACAAGAGGCAAAAGGATAGTCACAAAATAACTAATAAAACAGGAGAAAATACTCCAGAAGAACAACACAAACACAAAAAACCAAATCACAACACATTAAAAAGACCCGTCGCACGTTAAAATGGGAATAGGCCTCTCACAGAATTACCACCATCAAAAACCTTCGCCATATGTCGTCAAGAACATTAACAGTGCAACAAGCCTGGTCAAACCTGCGACACTCCACCAGAATGTTCCACAAAGTCAAGGGAGTGCCACAAGCATCTCACTTGGGAGAGGGTTCACCATGAAGCAGGTATTGTGTGCCTGATGCAAAGGCGAGAAACCACATATTCCCTATAGGTACAAGAAACAACAGGTCGAGCGCAAACAGGCAAGTCAGAGATGGCCCGTAACTTGTAGACAGCAGGAGAGAAGTCCACTCCATCCTGCCAAGCATGCCAGACAAGGCCACGGACTACGCAGCACATCATACATAGGACAGGAGTATCACATGCCCAGGAACCCACAGGAAGACGACATCAACACTATACCACATGCCCCCACCAGCTTCTCACGGACCATGGAAAGAAGGGGATGAGCTGTGGAGCCAAATTGAACGGCTGTCAAGGCACTCATCGAATCCGAGCACACAAAGCATTTACAGTGAAACCCACTACTGATAAAACACAGAGTCTTGAAAATAGCAAAAAGCTCCGCAGTTAAAATACTGCAAGATGGATGACATACAAAAATATACCTAGAAGCACCAATGACAAAGGTGCATCCCCTCGAGATATCTGTTTTGGAACGATCAGTGTAAAAGGAAATAAAACCACACAACACAAAAGATCAAGGAAAAGGCCCTTGTACACACCAGGAGTGGCCATCTTAGGAAATTCCGCCACATTGAGGCGCACCTCAACCTATGTTGTAAGCCACGGCTGGTCACTGCGAGGCAGTCATACTGCTCCAGGGTATGTGCAAATTGGACAGATGCTGGCTGAGGAGAGCGTGGCCCAGCGGAGTACAGCAGTTCATGGAGCGGATGGAGAAAAGCAGAATAGTGAAGGTGAGATGAGTTCAAACACACGCACCCCATAGGATAGTAGCAGTTGGTCACTCTTGTAGTGGAGAAAACGTTCACCAGCCACAGCACAAATACTGATAACAGGGCACGTGCAAAAAGCCCGTCGCAATGTGAATACTAGCATGGTGAACACTTACTAGTGGATACAAAACAGACTGCTTAGCAGAAGAGTAAACGACACTGCCATAGTCTAGTTTGCTACGGACCAGGGCACGATACAGCCAAAGAAAGGTGACTGTCAGCACCACAGTAACAACCACTCAATGTTTTCAAAAGATTAAGTCCATTACAGCGAGACGTCTGGGACTGAACATGACTCCAACCATCACTTTGACAGTATTGGAAACAGGCAAAACAGAGTCTTACAAAAGCACCTCAGCAGAAGCAAAATGTCATGTATTGTACAGAAGTGGACCACATGTGGCTTGGCGGTGGAAAAGTGGACTCCACAGCTGTCTGCCCAGTTACTAAGGTGGTGGACGGCAAGCTTGACGTTCTGCCAGGCACAGTGATGCAGCGCAGCAGGAAATAGTAGTCATCCACACACAGGGCACCTTCCACAAGTGGTTGAACAACACACACAATGCCATTTATGGCGATAGAAAACAGGCTGACATGCAACATGCTCCTCAGTGGCACAACACAACCCCGAGAACAGGAAGCACCATTGCGAACTCCGAATGTACGAAAAGACAAACTCCTGTACATAGCAAGGCATAGGTCCACGAAATCCCCAAGCGGACAGCTGTCGCAAGATGCCATGTCGTCACGTTGTATTGAATGCCTTCTCCAGGTCAAAGAAGACAGCAAGGAGGTGCCGGCAGAATAACTAAGAGGCAATAAAAACTGACAGGTAACATGGCAGCTCATCAAACGTGAATTAACCATGTACTCCATCGTCTTACAGGCACAGCTGGTGAGAGAAATAGGGCGATAACTGGAAACATCCCCAATGACTTTCCCTGGTTTCAAGATTGGCACAAGGGTTGGCTCACACCACTTCAGGGAGAAAACACCACAGATCCAAATATTATTTAAAAATTTCAGCCAAAAAAGTTTCCAGACGAGTGGAAGGTATTGCTACATAGCATAATGGATAATATCGGGGCCAATAAGATGCATGCTTCGAGTGCGATAAAGACTGCTCCAACTCAGGAAGCGTGAAAGGCTGGGGGTGTAGTTCTCACCCGAGCCACCAAAGAGGACGCCCACTGTCTCGCGTGTCTCTTTGATGGCTCGAAATAGGGAGTGTAATTTGCACTGCACGACACATCTGCAAAATATTTATGAAACAAATCTGATATGTTTGTCATCTATGTAAACAATTTTGTTATTGATCTGAAGGAAACTAACCGGTGTGCCGAGACATTTTCCATACAACTTTCGAACATTGTCCCAGATTAACTTGCTGGTAGTATGCACCGTCAGTAGAGAAAAGAACTCCCTCCAGGAGTTCCGCCGGCTGTCCTAGATGACACGTCGAGCATGAGACTGACACATGTGAAAGAGCACCTTAAGCTTGAATGGGGTGAACCCTAAAGCGTCCGAGTGCATGTCGTCGGGCACGGATAAAAACCCTGCATTTGTCGCTCCACCAAGTAACACGTCTACGACCACAAGGAGAAGATTGGGAGATGCCAGCCTCCCCTGCTGACACGAAAATAAGAGTTGAAGAGTTCCACAGCCATGTTCATGTTGAGAGGAACCTCAGCAGTGAAACAGTGGGAATGCTGGAATTGCTTTCTAAAGCACCCACCGAGGTGGTATGGGTGGAGCAGCAAACGAAACATGATGAAATATGATTTGTTAATGGTTACATCTAAAGAGATCTGGATATATAGACCAATCAAAGTGGGTGACCAAAGCTGGGCTACAAAAAGAAAGATCTATGCATGATGTACAGTCGGTTCACGACTAGAAGAAACTTTTGAAAATCAACCTTGGAAAAAACACCATAGCCGTTAGCTACATGCAGATAACCTTACAAACAGCGGCGAGCACGGATACAGTTAAGCCGTTAGGTTGCTAGCACAAAGAGAGGAAATAGTTCCAAAATTATAACGTAGTTGTCAATTTATCGCTTACAAATGGGTGTCGAAAAGACTTGTATCTTATTATGCCAATTATTAATGACGTGATGCTAACATATTTAGATTTCAGCGTTTCTTGCATAGTCACATGATCACGCTCAAGGTGAAAGAAATGCGGCCATTTGTTTACTAAACTTCGTTCCTTGTGTTGTTGGCAGTGCGTAGCCGACACACGTGCCAGAGAATTTGTGCGATTATCTTATTTAACCTATAATAATTCATTTATTTGTCTTGTTTTACTAATATCCGCTCTTTATTATTTGGTTTTTAATAATGTATGATTTTAATTTGTGCTCACTTTCTCGTTGTACTGATTCCTTTTGTTTCTGAAACCTGTATAAGAGATTACTCGTAGTGCGTTCTCACGTGTTTAATATTTTTTAAATTTATTTTATGTTTGCTTAAAATTTTATTTACTGTATTTTACGTTGTATGTTGCGGTAGTTTTTGTGTGCAGCCATGAGTTCTAGCAAGGTGAAGAAAAGAGAAGTCACCAGTCATCAACGCCAACAGGACATCATTAATCTCGCCGAATCGTTGTATTCACTTATTAGGCGAGGGGAAATGAAACCCTGCAACGTCGCGGAAAGAGCAGCAGATATGTTGAAACTCTCCACATTCACAGTGCTAAGGTATGTTAAAATATCTGTAGTATTAACCATTGCGTTTGCAAGTTGTGTGTGTTAAGGTCAATTATGTTGGCCTACGAAATGTGTTTACAAGAACATAAAGAAAATATGTTAATAACTTGATAACGTACTCAAATGTGAGTGTATGATTCACCTAACCAAAAGGTGATATTACAATGTGTAATTAAAAATAAAAACTACTTTGTGTTGGAATTTGTATACCCCTGCGAGGGATTCTTCATAAACAACCCAATATATACAGTGGAAATTTATTATAAAGACAACTGACAATGGTAAGGAAAATTGCCTCTATAGTGAGTTTGTTATAGTCAATTAATTTTATATAGGTTATGGAGAGATGGTGCATTTTAAGATTCTGAAGAAACTGCTTGTTTTGTATTTAGAAGTTACATTGTGGCATTAATTGCCATTGTTATACATCACTAAATAGATTACAGTCAATATAACTGGAACTTCCCCTACTATTAAACATATCTGTATCATTTCACTAAACATGAGAGGACATCTACACAGCCAACCTAATTTGCTATTTAAAAAGGACCCTAATTCAGTTTCTGGGTCAACTACAGTTACTGATACCAAAAACATACAAGGGTTTGTTTACAAATGTGTGAGAATGTGCTGTGCTCTACCCTGTGTTAGTTTAGGTTAGTTTAATAGGAGATGAGGTAGTGGTACTCACTCCCATCTGTCCAAGGATAACATATAATTGGCACAAACTGTAATTCATGCATAAATAAGAAGGCTTTGTTAGGTCTGGTCAGTGCATTAGTTTGCGATTACCCTGTACTGTAAACTTCACTTGAACTCCCCTGGTGCCAGGTATTGGTTACTCCAGTTGAAGCCCCTCTCAACTGTATTTTCCAATACCTGATGTACGGTATCGCTAACAACATGTTTCTTCAAAAGATGCTACATTCTTTTAACGTCCATTCATAGCGATATCCGAACTGTATATGGACCACGATACGTTGTGATATTTATGGAAATCATGTCATTCCCTCGTATGTCGCTTATTGTTTTGGCTCTCTGACATTATACTGAAACGTGCTTTTAAAATGTTTCCTGTAGTAGACATGGGTCACATATATTTGTTCCAGTATCTGGAAATTCATTATTAATGTTTCAGATATTACAAGACAAACGTTGATGAGGCAGCCACCCCTTGTAAGAAGAGTAGGAAAACACCGCAAGAGCTGAAATCCATTGAGAGCATCGATGATTTCACGGTTGGGGCAATTGGAAGGATCATTTACAGGATGTACACAGAAGGTGCAATATGTTAAATGTAATTATTCTGTTATGGTATAGAGTAAAACAGTTGAAGTTTTATAAAGGGTACTGTTAAGGAAATGGTTGTTGGGTTGTAATTAACCAACAACGAGAAAAGTTGGTGATAAATGTCTATGAATGGGAGCCTATTCTAACTTTTCGTTCCGATGAAAAAAGTAGTATCCCATCCGACTAGTTGGTTAGTTGGTATTCTAAGCTTAAAACGAACGTAGTTTGACGTCACGAGTCGGTAAGGATACGTAGGAAAAGTACCAATTGGCCATGAGCTGTTGGAAGGATATCATTTTGTGGGTTAATTGCAAACTGTAAATAATAAATATTATTATTATCATTTTCAATTTGGTTCTAAATACAATGTTTGTACACATTCCTGCAATTCCGATATAAATATTCTTGGTTATATTTTTTATCTAGGTTGCCGAACACGCAAGCAGACGAGGCTTGGGTAGTGTAGGGGGATGTAGTCAATATAGCCGAAAATATCTGAATGTGCTTGCCTTCGAAACGACTGAATACTAAGAATACCATTTTCATAAAGACACTATTTTCATTGGCTAAAAAACACACATAAAACGGTGCTAAGACAAGTTGAGCTGTTAAGATGATCTATGTTGTGTGGTATCAGGTCTGTCGTATTATTTCTAACATCATCTTACAGGACATCACATCACCCTCGCTACACTTTTGAAAGAAATTCAAGAAAGCGACCTTGATTTACACGGCAAGAGGACACAGTTGTACCATCTTGTGCATAACATCAGCTTCGTGTGGAAAAATGTTGACGGAAGAAAGGCGATGCTTGAAGATGACAACATCAAGATCCAGAGGTGTTTCTTTTTGAGGAGGTATATGGAAGAAAAGAAGGTATGCTGTGCTGTACAGTGTATGTTTTGGAAACACCTCATATTTTTTTGATAATTATATACTAATTTGTAATTATGCCTTCAGGCACCGTACCGAAGACATGGCAGGATTATACGGTACACACCGCAAAGAGGCGGTGTGTGGGTGAAGGTAAGCATTTTGTCGTCGTGCATGCTANTGGCAGGATTATACGGTACACACCGCAAAGAGGCGGTGTGTGGGTGAAGGTAAGCATTTTGTCGTCGTGCATGCTAGAGGGCGTAATGGCTTCGTGCCGGAAGCGGGTTTGTTGTTTGTTGCAGGTCAAGCGAAAGGAGAGATGAAAGGTGACACTTTCCAAAAATGGATGAAGAACTTGCTGGAGTGTCTGCAGGAGCCTAGTCTCATCNAGGAGAGATGAAAGGTGACACTTTCCAAAAATGGATGAAGAACTTGCTGGAGTGTCTGCAGGAGCCTAGTCTCATCGTCATGGACAATGCACCATATCACAGCACACAGGTGTGAGCTACAACCTTTTGTTTTTGAATAAATAAAATGTTTATATTGTTTGTGACATGTTAGATTCTGTGCTAGTCAACACAGGTATCAGGAAAACAGTTACATGTAATATGATAAAAAGTTTAAGAATGTCTAGCACAGTAGTTATAGACATTCTTATCACGTTCACATTATAGAAGTCTCCAATCATACATTTGATATCCAATAAATACTATGCAACCAACCAACTATTTCAAAGTTTATGTTTTGGAAAGAATTGTGCTTAATTCAAACATTCTATGCAACAGACATACTGTTGGCAACATTCAAGGGTAATACATTTTAATTTGTTGTATCGTGTGGTGATTTCAGCTGGAGAAGTTCCACAACAGTAGCTCGAGGAAGGATGCCATCATCAATTGGCTGCAGGAGCACCACATTCCGTTTGCTTCTACAGCCCTGAAGGCCAAACTGGTTGGAGTGGCTAAAGCGAATTTGCCTCCAAAGTGAGTNACATTCCGTTTGCTTCTACAGCCCTGAAGGCCAAACTGGTTGGAGTGGCTAAAGCGAATTTGCCTCCAAAGTGAGTTTGACTCTCTGTTGACATACACTAACAAAGACAAGACGTTGGAATGAAAAGTAAACGCGGCATCAACATTGTGTTTTGTGATACATTTAACTACTGGGTATGTGATTGACGAAATGAACCATTATGTGCTACGTCTCCCTCCCTACCATTGCCACAATGCCATTGAGCTTGTGTGGGCCCAGGCAAAGAAGCACTACAAGAGCCACATGGGAGGGGGAGGAAGTTTGATAATGCAGCTGTAGAGACCATTTGGAAAGAGTCCCTTGACGTGGTAACCCCCGAGAGGTATTTTTGTCTTTTTTTCCCCAGCCTAACTTTCATGTGTTTTACCGAGCAGTCGTGAGGTCCCTATGTGTTATCTTGAGAGTTACAGTTATCTCAGGATAGTATGATACCATACTTTCTACTCCTGGAAGCTGGCTCGTGTAGAGGGTAGTACAGTAGCATAGTTCTCCTCACCCTCATATCCTGGTCCAACTCTTCATCCCCATCAGTAGTATATACTGTATGTGCTGTTGTGTAATAACCATTGTCTAGTCTTTTCCAATAACCTCTGTTCTGACTTTCTACTTANAACTTTTCAGCGTTGGCGTAACATCGCATCATCCAAGAGAGGACAGAGGTTAACTCAGAAAACAATAAAAGACTTTTTTAAGTACTAATATGTAATCTCATGTTTGCACTAACTTACAGGTTTATTTTACGATTTTCAATTATGTACAATATAGCAGTTTTTACATTCTTAACATTTTTTTCATGTTTTTAACACAATAATACCTAACCTCCGTATTATCCGAGTTTTACCGTATCCGAGGTGATCTCGGTCCCAATTACCTCGGATAATCGGGAGTCTACTGTACTAGGTATGTGATTGACGAAATGAACCATTATGTGCTACGTCTCCCTCCCTACCATTGCCACAATGCCATTGAGCTCGTGTGGGCCCAGGCAAAGAAGCACTACAAGAGCCACATGGGAGGGGGAGGAAGTTTGATAATGCAGCTGTAGAGACCATTTGGAAAGAGTCCCTTGACGTGGTAACCCCCGAGAGGTATTTTTGTCTTTTTTTTCCCCAGCCTAACTTTCATGTGTTTTACCGAGCAGTTGTGAGGTCCCTATGTGTTATCTTGAGAGTTACAGTTATTTCAGGATAGTATGATACCATACTTTCTACTCCTGGAAGCTGGCTCGTGTAGAGGGTAGTACAGTAGCATAGTTCTCCTCACCCTCATATCCTGGTCCAACTCTTCATCCCCATCAGTAGTATATACTGTATGTGCTGTTGTGTAATAACCATCGTCTAGTCTTTTCCAATAACCTCTGTTCTGACTCTCTACTTAACCTGTAACTATTAAATACACTTATCCTGTGCACTAACTCATACTATTTACTAACTTACGCATGCTATTGGATATCTTTGTTGTGAACTGTGTTTTTCTGTGTCATTTTCTGGACTGTTCTGTTGTCTCAAACACACTTGACAAGCTCCACATTAACTCTCTTTGATGCTTAAACATTACACTTTCTGCATTTCCTTTGTTATGATTTCGTACTGAAACAATCGACATAATTAATACATAGTTAAGTACAATTAAACACTTCAATGCCCAAACAGCATTTCTGAAATGAATAATATTGTGTTCAGATGATCAAAATGTGTGGATCACGTGCAGAAGATCATTGTAGAGGCCTGGCAGAGTGAGGTCCATCAAGACATTGAAGATATGGCTCCATTCATTATTCCCCTGGGCTCGGATTTGGACACAACAGATTAAGAAGATGCTGGAGGTGATGACTGAGACATGTTAGCAGTGCCACTGGGTGAGGTACCGGGGTGTTCTACATGGTANTTTTTTTGCAAAATCTTTTTGTGTAGTGTTAAATTGTAGGGTAATGTTGTTGAGCATTGCTTTATAGCATTATATGTAAAGTAGCAGTCTACATCAGAGAGCAGCTATTGAAGCATGTCATTTTTTGAATAATTGGTTTCTAATTTTTGGAGTGGAGATGGATGTGTTAATTTCTTTTTTTTATAGTTGCTGCTGTGTTGAGTTGTTTATGTACTTTTTTGTTTTGATCTATGGCGATTCTGTAGCAAAAGGAATCACTACAATCCATAAGTTATTACCGGTACTTCTAACTAACTAATAAACAGTATTTATAAGAACTGCAGCTTATGCCTTTAGGATGTTTTAACTTAATGCAAACTGGAGATGTTAGGATACACCATTGTCAGCTTCTTTCATTATTGTAAAAAATAGTTCTCTCAATATTCTGTTTACTAGAGCCACATTTTTTAGTTATGTTTAATTTGTTATTGTCATTTCTTTACAAAATCTGTAGCACACTTATTTTGTTCCTCCTTTAACCTTCAAGCGGGCGCGCGTAGTCGAATCGACCGCGCTTAGTACATTTTCGTTCATATTACTATTATTACCTATTACATTTATTTCTCACTTCAAGTAGCCTGTCGCTATGTTATTGGGAGTAAAACAAAGAAAAGACTGTCGCTCGGGGACTACCCCCCTCGCCACAGATCGCAATTGTTTTAGTTCCGAAGCAGTCGTCGAAAAGACTACACGCGCCAGTCATCGAAAAGGTTACGCGCGACGCTCAACGCGACATACCCTCGTTCCGCTCATAGTAGTTCTGCGGCCATCATTCAGTATTATCGAATTAAGCTTGGATTTTTTTATATAAAATGAGTCGTGGACGGTTATCACAAAGTGCAATACTCGAGCAATTACTCAAAGAAGACGAAGAAGAGAGTGAATCGGAGCTTAGCGACCAAGGCTCTGAAACTTCCGACCACATTGTTGCAGAGGAACCTTTACCTGCTGAGGAATCAAACTTCTCGGACTCAGAAGAGGATGATTTGCCACTTTCAGAAATAAATAACTACTTTTCAGGCCGCGATAAAGTAACGAAGTGGCAAAAATCTAACAATAGCAGAGTGAGGCGTCAAGTTCAAAATATTCTAACGGAAGATGCAGGTATTCGTAGGAATGGTGTGGGTGTGACGACATTTACGCAAGCCTGGAGTTTATTCATTTCAGAGAATATTATTGAAAAAGTTGTTGGACATACCAACGAATTTATTCAAAAAAGGGTGCCATCGTATAACAGAATTCGTGACTGCAAACCGACAGATTTGGTGGAAATCCGAGCACTTTTCGGACTATTGTACATAGCGGGATCCTTGAAGACATCACATGCCAATTTAGAAGATTTATATGCAAGTGATGGGACAGGTATACCTATTTTTCCTACTATTATGTCAGTGAAAAGAGTAAAATTTCTACTAAATTCATTGCGGTTCGATGATGCTACTACGCGACAAGCTCGCCGTACTCTAGACAAAGCTGCGCCAATAAGAGAAGTTTTAGATATGTTTACAGAAAACTGTCTTTTGCCATATTCAGTGGGAGAGAATGTTGTAATCGATGAGATGATGGTTGGCTTTCGAGGAAAATGTCCTTTCCGACAGTACATGAAATCAAAGCCTGACAAATACGGAATCAAACTATATCCACTAGTAGATGCTGCTACGTTTTACGTCCTAAATATTGAACTTTATGCTGGCAAGCAGCCTGAAGGCCCATATCAGTTGAGTAATGCTGCGTCAGACGTCGTGAAGAGGCTAATTACACCAATTTCTGGCACTGGAAGAAACCTTACCGTCGACAATTGGTATACCAGTGTGCCACTGACGAACGATTTGGCCAAGGACTATAAGATTTCTGTGGTGGGTACCATCCGCAAAAACAAGAAAGAAATACCTCCTTGCTTTATAGATAAAAACAAACCTGAATATTCAAGTCAATTTGGATTTTCAGATACAGCAACACTCGTATCTTACGTGCCTAAAAAGAAAAGATCTGTAGTTCTTATATCATCACTTCATTGTGCTGCAGAAATTGATGAAAGTACAAACGAAAAGCGCAAACCCAGCATCGTTACTTTTTACAATAAAACAAAGGGGGGTGTCGATGAAGTCGATAAAAAAGTAAAAATGTATTCGCTTTCAAGGAAGAATAATAGATGGCCACTAACACTATTCTTTCGTCTTCTGGATATTGCAGGAATAAATAGTATGGTGATCTTGAGGGCAAATAATGTGACTCTACGGAAAAGGCGAAAGTATTTACGGGCATTAGGCACTGAATTGACAAAAGAGTACGTCCAAAGAAGATCAACGATAGTAGGCCTTCCCAGAAAACTAAAAGAAAAAATAAGAGAGCATCTGAATATGGAGGATGGTGCTGCTGATACAGAAGCAGCTAGTTCTGGCACATGCAGAGCAACTTGTAAAATATGTCCAGCCAAAAAGAGGAGGCAATCAAAAACGCAATGTAAGACATGTATGAAAAATATTTGCAGAAGTCATACAACATTCATTTGCAATCAATGTTATATGGACAAAGAAACTGATTCTGATGAAAACTAAACTTGTAATTTATTTTTATTTAGTATTTTTTATAATTACACTAGGTATATATACTAGTCTGAGATATGTAAAAGGGTTTTGTGTTCCTAATTTTTGTTTGGATCCAAAGAATATTTGAGTTATGTTAATAAGTTAATTAATTGTTTCTTTTTCATAATTTTAATTACTTTTTTTTAAAAATTAGACTTTAAAAACAATGATAATATATCTAAGTACAAATAAATAAATAATTATTGAATAATTAGTGCTTTATTTCTTTTATTCATCCCATACGTCTTTTCGGTTACGCGCGCCCGCTGCCGTTACAAATGACCGCGCGCCCGCTTGAAGGTTAAGCATTTGCTTAGCAACAGGTTTCAATTTAATTGTTTGAATATTAGACATTAGTGAAACCAATGTCTTTTCGTATTAGTTTTAAGTTAGATTTTTGTTTGGAAAATTTTTTTTAAGATAGCAAGACAGGTTAACAGCATTAAATACGGGCCCGGAGCCCAACTAAAACAAACACAGCGGCCTACCCCCGGCTCAATTTGAACATAGTCTGTCGGGTTGCATGTTTGTTGCAAACCCACTATAAGAGTTATGGGAACTTCGGTTCCTGACCTCGGGACAGCACGGCCATCCCGGGGCTTATGAGAGATTGGCGGTGCCATGTTTATGTTGTTGGATGGACTCCTTGATTGTAGACACATTTCAATGCAAAGTATTGTGCCACATCTATAATATGTTATATGATTATGGGTATATTTAAGGGAAAAAATAGTTTCCTTAGGCATTTGCAACTTTGTAAACTGTCTCTGTTTTACTTTACCTGCGTGGTCACATTTCGTAATCTTTCCTTGACATTTTGAAATCCAGGTAAATTTGAGCACGTGNTGGTCACATTTCGTAATCTTTCCTTGACATTTTGAAATCCAGGTAAATTTGAGCACGTGACGTTCATGCGCACAATCATAACCATGTGTGGTGGCAATTGATATTACTCATGTAAGAAAATACGCACCTTCATTTTGCTAACAAAAAGTAGACGCACGTCGTAGACCAATAGCCATTTGCAGGAACATTTTGCTTAGGCCTGTTGGTCCCTATGACTTTGGGAACACCGCCGTTAAGAATTGCTTATATTGTGTGTTCCTCTTCATTATTTTTATACCGGCAGGTAAAATATAAAATTAAATCATACAGAGTTAAAAAATCTCTTTCGCTCACGTGTTTGAAATTGTAGAGTTAATAACAAAAAAAAAATTACTACTCCTGTCTGGGGCAGAGCCAAAAATGTGATTATTCTTAAAACAATTTTGCCTGTACTTATCACAACAATAACAGCAAATTATAAAATAAAGTTAGACAGCCTAATCACGAGACTCTTTTTATGTCGCGTTACAAATCACTGTTTATTGGTAAGCATGTTGTTAGGACGAAATACAGTAACACAACTCCTGAAGTGCCACCCTCCTAGATCTGCCCGCCTACTGGACGCACGCTATAGGGCGACGCTGCTGCTCGTTACTTTGGATCACGGATACCGTTACTTTACTGCAGGACCTTTGTCTGCGGGGAATTCCAAAGTCATTCCACTGCAGTTACCTTGAGCTATTCCATTTTCGCAGAGCTTGTGGCCGGTGACAGATGTATCCGTTGGTAAGTAGTGTAACATCTTTGAGTCCCTGCTACCAGGTTTGTAATTTGTGTGTGTGAGATCTACCTTTATGTATTTTACTTTCGTAAATTGTAATTCCATCTCTGGTGATTCAATACCGACAGATTAAAATTCAACACCATATCGGTAATCTGTTGTGGCTCGCNCAACAACATATCGGTAATCTGTTGTGGCTCACGTATTTTCAACGGTTTGTACTTTTGGATTTTACTTGACATCTAAGTAGGTGATAATTACAATCTTACGATGTCTGCAAAGAAAGGAACAAATTTTGTATATTTACCACTGCACAACATTTCTTCGGAAAAGTACTTGAGTATTCTACTGGGCGATCAACTCTTGTCGGATCATATAGTTGATTTTACATCTGTGTTCAACAAAACAGCAAGTAAATCTATGTTGCCAGTCCACACAGTTTTTGCAATGGAGTACGCAGCAGATCTTCCTAATATCGAGAAACATATTCAAATTTTATTTAATTCTGACAGTATACATGCGGGTCATTATATTGCCGTACTTTTTGATGGAAATGTTGTTCACATCTACAACAGCTTGAACGAAAATAACTTGGCGAAATCTGCGGCAACGTGTATTGGTCTTTTGTATCCTAGGAATTCACCAATTGTATATCATAACGTCCAGGAGCAACATAATACGATAGACTGTGGGGTCTACGCTGCCGCAATATCTACATCCTTAGCGTATGGGAAAGACCCGGAGAAGGAGGCTTACATTTATTTCGGAAATGTAATGAGAAATCACCTGTCCCAATATTTAAAAACAAAACAGCTGTTTCCTTTCCCATCTGTCACGCGCTCCCAGTCAGCGTGCGGAAATTCGTATGCTGTGGTAGCTAACATGCCTTCGCGAATGTCCAGCATTACTTTAAGCCACACACAGAAAAAAGTCAACATGTCGCCAAGCAAGTGAGTGTCGGCCATCACTCCAACAACAGAAAATTGAAAACTCTGGAAAACCTGGCTTCCGAAAACCAGGTTTGTAATTTAAGTCTGCAAAATTCATTCACTCCTCTGTTGCGTAAAAAGTTAGATTACAATTCCGATAAACATGAGCGTGAATGCAAAGCTGAAAGTGTAGTTCCGAAGCACAAAAAGCCAGGCAAAAAAGGAAGGTTAAACATACCAGACGAAGTAAGAGTGGTCATCTTTAAACATCACACAACCTCTGCAGGTTTTTCTGCCAACAAACGTCAATTTGCAACGCAAATTTTTACCCAATTTGCATATTAAATGCTCAGCCAACAATATCACGTATGTAATGAACATGTGTGGTAAACTTTTCGCAAGCAGGAGTCTGTGTTCGGAAACCGATGAAAGTTGTACTCGTAGTCATCTTAACATCCAAGTAGATACTAGTTCAGAATCGTCGGCCGAAGCCCCCTTCCGTAGCGTGAAAACCTTTTGTCCAATGTCAGTGAAGTTAACCATCAGAATACAGTTACTTTGGATACCGAAGCAAGTGTTTCCCCTACTTACTGTGGTACTTAAGACACTTCACATCAAGAGAGCCGTAGTAGCGAAGTGAAAGTGTTCCATCCGCGTGTTGGTATAAATCCGCACCCAGAGAAAGCTTGTTTCACTAACAGTAGAATCAAAAATTACAGCCATGTCTCAGAAGGTGTTGCGAAGAAAAATACGAGAATAGTTAAAAAATAAGTTACTGGTACCATGCATTGTCGTTTTGCCGGTTATTCGACGTTTAGGGAATGCCTCATTTTTTGTATACGGGTATTGTTGGCGCTCACAGTCTTCTGCTACTCGAAAATCATTCAAAGTTTCCATAGATATAGAAGAAAGTGATGTTATTTATAACACTACAACTATTGGCAGTTGGCAGTGTACCAAAAAAACAGAAACGGAGGCCTTAAAAAAATACAAGACGTATGAAGGAAAGTTGGTGTTGCCGGGAACCAAAATTAGAGATGGTAGCAAGGTAGGTGTGCTAAACAAAGAAATCCTTCGCTAAGAGATTAGGGTGGGGATGTGTGATAAGTTGGAAAAATATTGTGTGCTACGTTTTAAGGGCTTTAGAGAGAAAGGTAATACCCATTGGGTCTGGTATGCTGGGTGTAAATATGGAAATGAACTGCGGATGTGCAAAACTTTCAGGTTCAATGTCAATTTAAATGAACAAAACATCCACATAGATATACACAGTATGGGCAATGTGACAGAGGTTCATAGCGGTGATTACGTTGCTTTAACACAACTTCGGGGAAATGAGAGAAAACAAGCTAAGAAAGATTTGCAGCGTGAAACCCCTAGCCAACTCAGAATGAAGCAAATTCTTTCTGCATCTGGCACTAGACCGTCTGGTAGAAATATACAGGGCATTAAAACAATAAATGTTCTAAAGCAAGCGCGCTGGGAAATGTTGTCCGAAAATGATTACCACAGAGAAGACGAGATAGACGTGCTCTTGCGGCACCGTGTTCAACCTGCAGATGACAAACATTATATTAAACTATTCCGCATTTCTTTTACAGTTTATTTAATGAGCTCTTAACAACTTGACGTATTTCTTCAACACTTCGGGAACGAGAATATTGTGGTATTTCATTTTGATTCTACAGGTGCTGCTGTGCGAAATACTGAATTGGGAGAAAACATGTTTTATTATGCTGGCGTAGTTCACATTATTGGTAGTATTCTTCCTATTTTCGAAATGCTGACATATCAACATGACTTCAAAAACATTGCAGATTTCTTATTGTTTATTAAGGTCGCAATGAAGAAACACATGCGTAGGTGGCCTGTTTGCGGGTGCGTAGTCGTAGATTGGAGCTGTGCCTTGATCAAGGGCTTCATTTACGCTTGGGACGACATGGATTTAACGAGGTTTCTGGACTTCACGTACCAATACCTATACGACAAAGTGGATAAAATTGAAGTAAAGAAAATTACATTTATTCATTCTTGCTGTAGTCACTTTATGAAAATGGTTTCTCAAGCATTACAGAGAGTTTAAAAAAAAAATATAAAGTATTTCGTAATGAAAACAATGGCTACGCTTGTAATGACTTCTGATCTCAACAGCATTCTGTGTACTTTCTGTCTGCTAATGTTGGTACTTAAATCTGAATACGTAACCGCGCAAGTTCTGGAAACTATAGAGAACTTCTTTGCCAAGGATCCCCAATCCTTTGACGACGGTACAACAGAGGAAACAACAGATTTTAATGGCGTAGGTATGGAAACACTTACAGGCACTATTTATTTAGACAGTCCGTATTTCAAATTTTTCAGCAGTGAGAACGAAAAGGTGGATAAATCACTTCAGTCGGTATCCGATAGGCACATGCCGTACATTAATAACGACTATTATTGTCCTGAATTCGCTGATTATATTTTAAGATGTTACATGCTTTTAGTTCCGTTATTGTCTGCTTTAATCCCTAGCAAACAAAAAGTAGCCACATTGCGATTCAGTAATGCCATACAACTTTTGACCTACCCAGAAGTTAAATCTAACGTACTTGGACACACTTTAAGAAATAAAGCTGGTCGTTTTATAGCGAAGGTCCATGAACGTATAATGGCGAAGTACAAGGCATACCAGTACAAAATACCANTAAAGCTGGTCGTTTTATAGCGAAGGTCCATGAACGTATAATGGCGAAGTACAAGGCATACCAGTACAAAATACCAAAAGTTCCTTAATTGTCGGACGACGTGGATAACCCAAATGTCGAGGAAAGGTGGTCAAAATGAGTTAAGCTTTCCACCACGTACTTTAAAAGAGAGTTTCGCAACAGTACAACAATCCAAAAAATGCGTAATAATAAGAAAGTACTACACAATTGCAATTGCGAAGGGAGTGCTGCGATATGTCAACCACATTGCGTGCGTTTNGTAATAATAAGAAAGTACTACACAATTGCAATTGCGAAGGGAGTGCTGCGATATGTCAACCACATTGCGTGCGTTTCCTGGAATCGACCGGAGCAGACAGTGTTTCCCAGATAACCACGGACTTACGGTTCTATTCGCCAGGAAACTACCCTACTGAGAAACGCGTAGCCTACCCCATTACTTCACAAGTAAACAAAACTATTTCTGACGTTAATGTCCAAGCAGTGTTGGAGGATTCCGTACGAACAGCTGCAACCACTAAGTTGCCTGAAATCATACAAGCAGTAAGTACTGAAGGACTAGTAAAACTTTCGCAAACAGACTTTCAGTTAAAATTGTTGGCCGAAAAAGAAACTGTAGTAGTTTCCAAACAAACAGACTGTGGGCCGGGCAAGCACACACTCAGAGACGAATTGTACCGAAGCTTCAAATATATTTGCACGTCCAACATCGTATAGCATTTTGTTACCCAAGATTACAGGCTGTTTCCACAATGGCTTGCTCAAGGAACCCAAATATTACCTACCTGAAATAGGTAGAGATTATTNCTGTTTCCACAATGGCTTGCTCAAGGAACCCAAATATTACCTACCTGAAATAGGTAGAGATTATTTTATAAAGCATTTGGTAACAGACAACGCTTGTTCTGCACTTACTTGTAAACTGTGGAATAGATCCTACAGAACACTTTTTGGAAATAAGTGGTTAAATAACATTATAATATAAATANTACTTGTAAACTGTGGAATAGATCCTACAGAACACTTTTTGGAAATAAGTGGTTAAATAACATTATAATATAAATAATTCTCTTAGCTCTTTTGCATCGTTCGGGAAGATAAGATGCGCTCATTTTAGACTGTGATATAACTCTTGATATATTTGGGGAAAATAACAAAATTCCTAAACGTAAGATATTGCAAAAGACCGACTTGAGTTCCATTAATCTAATTCTGATGCCTTACAACTTAAATGGAAANCTAAACGTAAGATATTGCAAAAGACCGACTTGAGTTCCATTAATCTAATTCTGATGCCTTACAACTTAAATGGAAATCATTGGACTCTCATAGCTGCTAATATAAAGCAAAGATCCCTGCAGGTTTTTGGTTCTCTCAGAATCCCAACGGAGAAACTATCAATGCTCAATTCCTTATCATTTTTACGATATATTAACAACAAAACCTTGTTAGATACAACCAAGTGGAGAATATGCAAGGAGATAGAATATCACACGCAGCAAGACAGTTATAGTTGCGGAGTCTTAGTCATTTATTATGCTGAGAACTTATTAACAGGAAAGACATTTACTGAGAAACTCGATGTTGTAAGGTACAGGGAGTGTATACAGATGCTAATTCTTAAAGAATCGGAAAGTGTTATAAATTTATGCATGTTCTGCAGGCTAGGTAAAACCGGTTCCAACTGGGTTATGTGTGATGGGTGCCAACGTTGGACATACACCAAAACTTGCATTGCGTGTAATGACACCATTACTGAAAACATCGACGACGAATATCTTTACGAGTTATGTAGGAAGTACCTAAATATTACTATTTAGCACAGTTGTCAAATTATTTCATAACTACACCCTGCTGCAAATGCAAGGAAAACGTGTAGGAAAAGACAAATGTAATGCTTTTCCATCGGCCACCGCACACACATAGGTCTGGGCTGTTTTTTATACACGGTAGTTGTGTTATATTTTGCTGTGTTCCAGATATTTACGTATCATTCTTCTAGTGTTAATATAAAACAACACTTCATAAAAAGTAATAGCGTAGGTTATCACAAATATTACCATGAAACTGTTGTCTTGTTTAGGCACTGATATTATTCCCCTAACGTAATGGAAGTATATTCCTTACACAGCCACGCTATATTATGTTCAAGTCATAGCTAAAAACAGTTTGTTCATTACAACGCAACACTGAGCCTACGTTTTCTGTTAGGCCACTTAAAGCTGTTCAACGTAAAGGAACACAGGACGTTAATGCTGTGTTTTAAAGATTCAGTATAATATTATTCAGTCATAGTTTGTATAGGCATTTGTTAGTTAGTGCTCACTTTTACTGTCAATAAATAGAGTTGCTATTTTAAAATCTGTATTTTCACATCAAATGATACCAAGCACGAGGCATTCATTACACACAATACAATGTCAGGTGGATGATACCGCAAGCAATTATACACTGTGAAAAAAATGCTCCTCCTACATGTTTAAGACACATTTCCTCTGTAAATATTATACGCCTTTGATATAATTGAAGACATAATGGAGTTGTAAAGCATATTTCCACTTACTGCAAATAAAGCCCTATTTTATCAGTCAGCTACTTGCCTAAGAATACCTCATCTGCTATTATCTGCTATTACGATTTAGCCTCTTGTAAATACCTAGGAAATGGCTGCAAATAATATCATTCAGCAAGATCAATCACTTTTTTTTATCACATTTAGATTATCTCGGTTGCAAACAAAGACATGCAGTAAGGACACATTTTATTATAAATTCCATTTTATTTCTAACAGACTGTAAAGAAAATCTTATTAAAAGGAGAATATGCTAATTTTAATATTTTCCCGTCCAATACCTTATAGTATTATACTAAGGCGTGTATGTTATACCTACCATTAAAGGCCACAGAGGCTTTACCAGAAGAGACATACCAATATTCCTTTCTTGGCCTATCAGGGTTGCAATTGAAGTGGTATACCAAGAAAACTTCTTAATTTTAATTTTTTTTGGTCAATCGGGGCTGAAAATAAAGCCAAATACCAAGCAAAACACGTTAGTATTAATTCTTTCTTGGCCTATCGGGGCTGTAATTGAAGTCACATACCAATGAAATTATCTTAATTTGTTTCTTTTCTTGGCTCATCGGGGCTGTAATTGAAGTGATATGCCACTGAAAACCTCTTCAGTTTGACCTATCGAGGCTGCATGCCATGTTAGCAAGCTAAGGAAGTATCTTACACTTACCTCCTTTCGGCCGTCTGGGCTGGAGTTAAAGCCATATAGCAAGGAAATATAAGATGTATTTAACCTCTGTTGGCCTTGACCAACCAAATTGCCTTGAGTTTTGTTATTAATTGTTAAGATGTTTAGACATTACCAACATATGTTGTGCCCTCGGTGCTATGAGATTAAGCGGGGCTCTATTGTTTTTTTTTATGCTAGTTACATTTCTGGTTAGTAGTGAGGCGGTGAACCTCTTAGTCGCTACAGTGGCATTCAAGGCCTGTTTACTGGTACTTGTGGTTGCGATTGCTGGCTTTTCAGACTGTGTCTGTACCAGTGTACATTTCATGTTGGTTTACTTGTCGCATGAATAGTGCAACTATTATTTCTATAAACTTTATTTATGTTACTTTGTTCTTTGCCTAAGCAGTAAATATTAACTTGATTCTTTTCTGAAATCGTAGGATTCAATGACATTTATGTACGCGATCACACTTAACCAAATTTAATTCAGTGAAGTTATCAGTAATGCTTATGTCCCACTTGCCGAGTTATTTGCAAATGTCACGTTCATGTGGCATACGGCAGTAGTGGAATGTAAAATGATCACAGACTTACATTTTTGGAACAAGTGATAGTGAATATAGTATCCGGTCAGTTTAGGCCGAAGGAAGTTGCTCTTCTCTCATACTACCGGTGTCCGTTACTTAATACAAGTCAAACGTTTGACATCTTTGGTGTGGTTTCTCCAACACGTTGGACGATGTATCTGGCTATCCTACCGTGTTCCTCTTTTCCACACCACAATAAATGTAGCATTTTTTTTATCTCATGTAAATGTAAAAAAGAGGCCTCCGTCTATGGTTGGGACAAAGCCGCCAGTGACGGAGCTTTTAACGAATGCCAACCGCCAGACTGTTTGCCTGTATGTTTTAACTATTCACACTGTAACATATACGTAACGTAATACTGTTACCTATGTAAAATGTACCCGTTATATCTAGGTTTTTTGTACTGAAGTGTTGCTATACCTTGCGTACGATCGACTACTTCAACTTTCCATTGCAAGGACGGCCAAAAGCCTAATGTGAGGGAGCATACTTTGTACCTTGTTAATTAGTACCCTACCTACCTGTCTGTTGAAAGTAATTTTCAACTACTGGTCTTTAAGAACTCCTCGCAGCACAGTCATCTTATTAAGTTCCTACATTAGCAAAGATATTATCCAGTGATAAATGCAATAAGTGCTATGGGCAATGTTTTTGAAAGGTAAGTTTGTATAATGCATCTTCGATAAAAAAAGAGGTTATAAAATGTATTGTTACTAAATCTTAATATCACACAGATGTAATGTTGCCTTTTCCTCGGCTCATGGTGTGGCTTGCTTAAGTATCACACTTCAGTTCAAAAACCTCACTAGAAAAATTTGCTGTTCAGTCCCAGTTCGTTCCTACAACATTGAATAATTTGCTTCATGTCGTAATGAAGCGATTTTCCAATCAGTATCGTATTAAATCATGAAATACACTGGAAATTCTGTTCAACTTTTCAGGAGATATCCACGCAGTGATTAAGGTGCCTGGACAACAGACCTAGGCCTACATAATTATCCTGGAATAACTGGGTCTTTGCTTTACAGAGCAAACGGGATGTTCTAAGAACATTTGCAATGGGTAATTTCCTTGTAAGTGCTAATTATTAAACATAAGGAGTCTTTGAATGCCCGTAAACATTGTTAACTTTCGACGTTGAATGTGAATAGTAAAAATTATTTGGTCAGGTTTTGAATATCCTTGATTTTTAGTGGCTGTGTTTTCATTAACGGTCGTTGTGGAAACACCAGGGTTCCAGCTCCCACGTCATATTAGGAAACTTGAATTTTTGGCTAGTGAGTTCACGTGTTGCAAACAATAAATTTTAAAGGTGCTTAGGTTAGTAACATGTTGAGAATAAGTGAACAGTCCCGGGTAAAATACAAGTTGAATTCCGGAGTTTTAAGGCAGTCGTACAAACAGATCACATTTAAAGTCGTCCTTTGGGTACAAAAAAACCCTCAAGGAGCAATAGCAATGAAACGTACAGTGTATGAATGTAAATACGTGTGACATGCTGATTTTTAAGCGGGTAAAGGGGACGCAGATTATTTGTACAGTTTTAACTTGTTACTTTTGGCCCAAGGACCATGTGATTGTTTTATATGCTTGGTGTACCTGCACTATTTTCAACACTATGGCTGTACAGGTTCCTGAGGTGGTAATAGTAAACTCCTCAGATAGGAAATTTGTTTAAGTGCTCAGTGTATGAAAACACAGCTCCATTTGCTCCACCTTTACCTTTTTGGTAGGAGAGTTCTACTTAGTACAATTTGCTTTTCACAACTACATATACACAGTTCAAGACAACAGATCACGATATTGTATATTGCTGTATATGTTATTTTTAGGACGCTATGACGTTTATGGGCTTCATTTTTTCCGGCGACTCGATGCCGCTGCGCCTCGGAATTTTCATCGAGTCGACCATCGGCATGGTGGTGGAAAGACAAAGCAACAGGAAATAGACTTAAAGTGTGCCACACGTTCGTAAACTCCAGGCAAATGAATTAACTAAATAACATTAACTGTACAGGTTACGACGCAGTAGCCCTATCATTTCAAACGAGGATAATCTTGTCACCTTTATGTATAAACCTTGGCACTTTCTAATCACAAGCACATGTTCTCGCTGTTGGCCGCCATGCAGTGATGTGTGTTGTAATGCTCAGTGTGCACTCCGTCAACACTTCGCCAGCCCCGCGGGAAATCTGTATGCTTCTAAACTCTCCTGCATGGGGTGTATTCAATGGTGGGCATGTGATTGTCAGGTGTTATGGATGGCATGCAACGCTGATTATTTTCAACAACTAATCATACGATATTCATTTCCGTATGCAATGGCTGTATTATCATGTTTGCCATCTGTATACTTGTCGCTGTCCGAAAAGCGATCGTTCAATTTTGCCAGTACCTTACCTCTAACTAGATAGTATTAAATGTAACTTTCACTCTAAAACTAGCGGAATAATACACATTTCAGATGGTAGTTCACCCCTGTGGTTTGAAGCAAGGTATGTATGGTTAATCACCGAGAACTTATTCTGAAAAATAAATGTCCAGAGTTATTCTAAAGTGTTTTTCAGAGATATTTCAATAATACAGAAGAAAAACACCAATTGATATATTCTGCAGTCTTTTCTCCTTGCTAGTAAGACCTATACAAACAGTATTTCAGTCTGATCGACCTTTAAGCATATAATCTATCAAAGTTGCAGGCTATCTGCAAATGGATTCACCGTACCTTTACATACAGGTAAGTAGTTCCTATCTGACACACACACACACATGTAGAAATGCTCACAGTGGCGACCCGAGCGGGGGGGCGAAATAAACCGAAACGTGACTACCCTAGCTGGTCACTTATACGATATTATAATCGTTATTGACTGACGATCGATCGGGAGCGCAAATGGGTAGGCGCGGGCGGCGTGCGGGGAAGTGAGGAGAAATTTCATCTGTTCTGTCACTTTGTTCCGTGCGTCAGTCAGTTGCTGTTGCTTCGCTATGCGTGCGCGCGAAAAGTTATTATAGGTATATCGCGCTCCCGCTCGCAGCCGAAAAGTAATTAGCTCATCNTCCGTGCGTCAGTCAGTTGCTGTTGCTTCGCTATGCGTGCGCGCGAAAAGTTATTATAGGTATATTGCGCTCCCGCTCGCAGCCGGAAAGTAATTAGCTCATATGAGATTGTCATTTTATCTATTAAATTCTAAATAAAAAGTAGTGTTGTGTTGTAGCAGGTACTGTTAATGTAAGTATAATTTATGATGTAAATACATACCTACGTCTATGTGAGTTAGCGATTGTTTTTCTTTTTGCAAACCGAACCTAAGTCTGTGATTTATGTTTTACCGGTGAAGAAATGGACTTTATACATATAATTGCAGTTTACGCAGATACATTTCATGCATTGGTTTTTTTTCAGAAAAAAACATGTCGCTGCCACCAAAAAAATTATCTGGTGCTCAAAACATAAAAAGAAAACGAAAAAAGGAAGAAGAATCTAAAAAAGCGGCTGAATTATTTTCGAAATTTTTAAGAGCTGGGAAATCATCTGAATCGTCATCATCAGAACTAGTTGAACCCTATCTTCGATCAAATGTAGTACATTTGATCGAAGAATCCCACCCACCGGAAGAAATGATGACAGATGTACAAATTGTACAAGGTGGTGATGATTGTACAATACAATCATCATCACATTTTGAAGATAAAAAATATGATGATATTTCAAAATGGCCAGTCATTGATTCTGCAACAAGAGATGAACTAATTACTAGAGCCCCTGTATGCAATAAAATGAGTGATGCAAACTACCCAAGGAAATGTGATGGTCGTCATTTTTCGAACATGCATTTCGAAAAAGTAATGCCAAATGGGGAAACATTCAAAAGGAGATGGCTCGTGTACTCTAAATCTGCAAATAATGTACATTGTTTTTGCTGTCGTTTGTTTAACACAAATCCCCACTCTAGTTTGGGAAAAGAAGGATTTGACGACTGGAGGCACTTATCAACGCGTCTCAAAACTCACGAAAGATCCTTAGATCACCGACCTGCATTGAACGATTGGATAGAAGCGTCGATTAGATTAAAGAACTTCAGTGGAATAGACGAGCACTTGCAAAACCAGATTGAAGACGAGAAATCACGGTGGGTTGCTATCCTCGAACGAATGATGTCCATTGTATTTTTCTTAGCAAGCAATAATTTATCGTTTAGAGGGAGCTCTGGATCGGAAACTTTATATACTCCTAATAATGGTAACTTCCTGGGTTTAGTGCAATTACTTGGAAAATTTGATAATGTGATGATGGAGCACCTTCGCCGTGTTGTAAACAAGGAGACGAATGTCCACTATTTTAGCAAACGCATTCAAAACGAGTTAATTGGCTTACTTGGTAGTGAAGTTCGAAATAATATTTTGTCTATGGTAAAGTCAGCTAAATACTTTTCTATCATACTGGACTGTACTCCTGATGTAAGCCACGTTGAACAATTATCCGTAACATTCCGTTTTGTGGACACTAATGAAGAAGAAGTCGAAGTACAAGAATGTTTTGTTGCTTACAAGCCGGTAAGTGACTCTTCAGGAGCAGGAATCACTGGCCTTTTTCTTGATGTCATTGTACAAGAGTTTGACTTGGACATGAACGATTGTCGCGGTCAAGGGTTTGATAATGGAGCGAATATGGTAGGAATAAATAAAGGTGTCCAAACCAGAAGTCTGAATCAATATCCTCGGGCATTTTTCAATCCATGTGGTTGTCACAGTTTGAATTTAGTGATAGCTGATGCAGCCAAAACTTCTGTTAAATCAGTTTCTTTATTTGGATTTCTGCAAAGACTGTTTGTTTTATTTTCTGGATCAACAAAGCGATGGGAAGTGATATCCAAGCATATTAAAGGATTATCGCTGAAACAAGTTTGCGAAACTTGCTGGGAGAGTAGAGTTTCTAGTCTTGCTGCTGTTTGCTATAACTACTCTTCAGTTCGTGATGCCCTTCTGAATCTTCATGAAGAATCAAATGACTCAGTTGCTGCATCAGAGGCCTTGTCACTAATTCAGTACATGGAGCAATTTGAGTTCATAGTTACAATGGTGGCTTGGTATGATATATTGTTTCAAGTAAACATTGTAAGTAAGGCTATGCAGTCTGAATCTATGGATTTACCAAACGCATCGCAATTGCTGAAAAACTGCTCAGAATTTGTAAAACAGTACCGAGCCTCTTCATCTGTTCTAATAACAGCTAAGGAAATAGCATCTCAGGCTGAGATAGACCCAATTTTTAAGGCAGCCCGATCCCGAAGAAAGAAACGATCATTTGAGTACAAAGCCGTAGATGAGACACCAACTGATCCTGAAGAATTGTTTAAAATGAACGTTTTCTACCCTATGATTGATACAATTGAGTGCGCATTGGTCACTCGATTTAAACAACTATCAAAATTCAATGATACGTGGTCATTTTTATACAACATAAAAATAATTCCTGAAAGGTCCATATTGGAAAAAGCCTGTGCCGATTTGCAAATCAGTTTAACAGACGGGGAAAATGTGACGTGTCTAGTTGTGAATTGGCTGAGGAATTAATGAGCTTGAACCCATTATTAAAAGATCTTCAATCAGCAGAGCCACTTAAAGTTCTAGGACTGATTAAAAAGAATGATTGGCAGGATATTTTTCCGAATGTGTGGACAGCACTTCGCATCTTGCTGACTATACCTGTAACTATCGCTAAAGGGGAACAAAGTTTCAGTAAATTGAAACTTATAAAAACATACTTACGTTCTACTATGTGCCAGGAAAGGCTGTCAGATCTTGGAATCTTGTCCATAGAAAACGCTATCGCCCAGAAGTTAAATTATTCCGGATTAATAAAAAAATTTGCAAGCACAAAAGCCAGAAAGGTGGTCATCTAAGTTTATCATTGAAGTGGTTGTTGGTAGTTTTTTTGTAAGACTGTCTGTAGCTAGCCTATTAGCTGAAATAAAACCTGTCAAACACAATTATTTCCTGTTATTATTTCTCATCTTTACGACTTGTCACCTCAGCAGGGCATGATGGCAAACACAGTGGCGTTGTCGAGTGCATTAAGGTAGTACGAGCGGGATTGACAACATTTTTTTAACGCGAATGAACATTTGCTATGTCAAGCGCGACAGACACCACTGCTTGCCCCGCAGATATATCTATAATAATTTAGCAGGTTTTGTATTTATAGGGGCGCCACTTTGAGATCTCGCACCACCTAAAAAATTTGCTAGGGCCGCCACTGCTCAGACATATGCTCGTACATTATGTGTGCGTATTTACCTATACGCCTGTGTACTCCCTATGTACTCCGCATTTACATGTATACCACATACAGTTGCCGTGTTTGGTTAAGATAACTGTTTCGTAATATAACCGCACTTTACTTCCAATTTTAAATGTAATTAAAGAAAATCTTAACATTACAGGTGAGGCTCGTGGTTGGATGGTACACACTGCTACACTATCTTGGGACAAATGTCAATGCTGGTGAGGAACGGATTGTTAAAGGAATAAATACATTATAATGTAATGAAAAGGGAATTTTACCATGTGGAAATACAGTTCACATTATTACATTAATACACTGCAAATTAACAATTGCTTCAACATCCAGTTACCGAGGTGAATCGATCGCGTGTTGTTTTAATCTCAGCCCATATCAACCGCAGACGTGAACTAAGAGGGATACAGACATTCACGGGAAGAAGGTGCAGATGTTTAGTGCACGCACGTTTCCTGACATCCCAGTTACTCGTTGCTCACCATCTTTGGCTGCCGTAGGGACGGTTACAGGCACTAGTGTCTATTTATTCAGTGCCTTCAATAATAATAAGCATACTTATTATGAAGAGATTAAAATAATACATGAATAAATGAATACTAGTTCGTTTGGCTAATGACCGTCGTTTTGACACCCCTGTGACGGTTCACTGTAGTCCGTGACAACTACTGGTCACGTGATGTATCAATAACTATCCTATAGATCCACGTGACAATCACAGGTGGTTAGCGTGGTACCAATGAAAAGTGCAAACGTGTAGCGCCAGTACATATTTACACCCAATTTCAAGAAAGGCAAATGAGTATGGAAATTTCAGTACTTGTACTTTTCTCACCAACTCAGCAAGAATGCGCCGAAAGGAAAGCATACATTAACACGTGTTTCTTTTTTTTCAGAGAAAGGGATGAGGCAGTTTCATGTGTGTACGAGTGGAGCCAAGATGAAAAACTGTTTAAAGAGAATGAAGAACAACAAGTCAATCCTAAGAGACGTGTCGGTGCTCTTCATGTGTGGTACTAACAATGTTTTGGCAAGAATTCTTTACGTTAACAGCGTCAGTACATAATTATAAAATTTTCCAAGAAATGTTTCTTCTCAGAGATATGGAAGGCATGTGATTAAGTGTTGATTTGTCCGTCATATTTACAACTTGCATTAGCACTTTTAACGAAGCTGCACTGCGAATATCACACTTTGGCCACATGGTAAAACACAGACTACCACATTTATAACTAATTCGTCGATAGGAAATATGTAATTAACTGTAAACAGTGGTCTGGGTTACGTACTTACAGCTTTAATACAGAAGATGTTACGACTCGTGTCAGATCAGAAATTCACACCTCCATCTCGATATGGTCCGTGAACTACACCCATGTGTAAAATTTGGAAGTAGGAAGGCAATGCGTCTTTACAACTAAGCTCACATGTGCGGTGACGGGACATACGATAAACTAATCCACCTGTGAGCTGAACTGTATTGGTGCATGGCCAGTGGAAGAAGAGGCTACCGTTTCTTGCGTACTAATTCATACTGAGGGCAATAATGTGTGGAGAGCATAAAGAAATCTGTAACCAATGAAGAGATATATTCCTTGAAACGGCAATGGGTAGAAGAGTGCACATCAAATAGCTACATAAATATAATCATGATAGGGCTTTTAAATCCACTTATATATACGCATTTTGAAAAGTGTATATTTCCACTGATCTAACATTTTTTTGCAGGTACGGTAAATAATTTACAAGAGAAAAGTATATAAGGTGGATGCGGAATAGGCAGCAAAGAGATAAATAATTTGAATGACATTAAAGAAAAACAGCATTGATAAAAGTTTGCAGGCCATTGGTGGTGACTCAACGAATGTTAACACTGGTTGGGAAGGAGGGGTCATGCATTGGGTTGAGGCAAAGCTGAATCGTAAACTCATCTGGTTGGTTTGTGCTCTTCATACTAATGAGCTACCTTTGCGGCACTTGATCACCGAGTTGGATGGAAAAACTTTGTCTAACAACAAGTGGAGTGGTAAGATTGGCAACATGCTTGATGCCGCAACGAACTTGAAATCAATCCCTCATTTGTCAGAATATCCTTTCCAGAGCCTTTGGTTCCATTGAGTGACACTGTTGTCAAAGATCTCTCTACAGATCAGGCTTATGGTTACAAGATAACTCAGGCCATAAGGACAGGTGAACTTCCAATTGATCTGGCATTACTAGAAATTGGTCCTGTAAGCCACTCTCGGTGGTTAACAACTGCAAATAGGANAATTGATCTGGCATTACTAGAAATTGGTCCTGTAAGCCACTCTCGGTGGTTAACAACTGCAAATAGGATTTGTCGAACATGGGTTTCAAAACACGGCCTTAAAGGCAACAACTTGAAGACGTTACAACTGCTTGTGGAATACATTGTTGGCGTTTACTATCCCTGCTGGTTTACAATTAAATTGAAATTCTCTTAGGTGGAAGGACCTCGCCACATTCTTTATCAATTGAAGCTCCTAAAATCTCAGAAGAAGGCAGTAGCAGATATTGTTTTGCCAACAATCCAACGTTCATCGTGGTACGCATTTAGTGAAATGGTGCTTCAGACACTTTTATGCTCGGAAGACCAAGAAGAAAGGAAAGCAGGGGTCCAGAAGATAACTGAATTAAGGAAGCAAGATGATGATACACCAGGAGACCTATCTGTTCGGCCTAGGAAAACACCTGCAGTAAATCCAAATGCAACTTCCCTTTTGGAACTGATAGACTTGTCAGAAAAAGTATATGAACCTCCACTTACTTGTAAACTCAAAATATCAGAAATAAGAAAGTTTGTTGAAGAGCCAATGCAAGTTCCAAAGTGGCCATGTCATGGACAGTCCATAGAGAGACGTGTAACAGAGGCTTCTAGCAAAGTGTATACTCATGAGAAACGAGAAGGATTCATTAGAGGCCAGGAAGCAAGCAGAAGAATGATGTCTAGGAATGAATCGAAGCAAGATTTGATGAATATTGTTGCTTGAAGATTTTTACATTTTTTGCAATGTGTTTTCAGTGTTTCATAATAACGACAATATATACATAAAATTGTTTGAGCTCATTAAATTACTTTTTGAGCAAATTTTCTTGGAGTTAATATTAAGTTATCCC
>NQII01010470.1:0-10869 GCA_002778355.1 Clitarchus hookeri
AGAGTAAACTACGTAATATACCTAGTACTCTCACTCCGTCCTTCGTTTACGGAACGAAAGTACTCATTCAGAAGCCAGCTTTGCTGTGTTTGGAGGTACGTCCTAAAACAAAGCAAGGAGGTTTTAATATGTTTTTTTATTTAAAAATTATTTGCACAGGCATTTTTGCGAGCATGTGTTTCCATCGGACAATAACCAAGTCTCCCAATTTATTGTTTTTCTTTTATAATAGCATACATGCAGGTTACTCTAGCCACTGCCAGCATGTTCTGCCGTTCAACTGGGAAGATACAGCTTGACCTGCTTACACAACCTTCNAGAGTAAACTACGTAATATACCTAGTACTCTCACTCCGTCCTTCGTTTACGGAACGAAAGTACTCATTCAGAAGCGAGCTTTGCTGTGTTTGGAGGCACGTCGTAAAACAAAGCAAGGAGGTTTTAATATGTTTTTTTATTTAAAAAAAATTTTCACAGACATTTTTGCGGGCATGTGTTTCCATCGGACAATAACCAAGTCTCCCAATTTATTGTTTTTCTTTTATAATAGCATACATGTAGGTTACTCTAGCCACTGCCAGCATGTTCTGCCGTTCAACTGGGAAGATACAGCTTGACCTGCTTACACAACCTTCGTAGCTCCTAGCGAGGAGATGCATTCCGTAAGACTCGTGTTCAATTCCTGATTCTGATTAAGAATTCTCGAGGTTTTCCAAAATCACTACAGGTGAAAGCCAGGACTCTTTCTTGAAGCCGTTTACGAGCAAACTTTTTCCTAACTTCTTAAGATATTTTAAGTTTCGTCTAATGATAAGTATAATAATTTTATAAACATGCCAGATTGTTAATTAATAATATTATAGGTTTTTAAGCATTTCAACTTTAATTCTTGATTCATTATCACAAGTTTCAAAAAAGTAATTTTTTAGACAACATAGTTTGGTTTCAGCTAATGTGTTTCTTGCAGTTGCAGGAGTCCCATGGTATGATTTTTTTTATAAATAAAACATATATATTATTTTTATTATTTTTTATTTTGAAATGGTTCTCAAAAGTTAAAATTGTAATACCGGCAAACCACGTAACAAAATTCCAAGAAAATATTATTCACGTCATTCTGATGACACGACCATTATTCTGAACTATAACCTAACGTATAAATTTTGTTCAAATTTGAGGTTCGTAATAGTTTTTGAAAAAAAATTTTCTGTCATTGTCATTTTTTTAAATATTATTTTATATCTCAATGGAAAAAATGTTATATCCTAAAATTTACATAATAATTTAATACACTTAAACGCTCTTCATACATGTCTTGACTGCCTTCTTCGCCTATCCTGATAGTCGGAGCAGCTGGCTCTGTCTATAATAACATGTTAAGCTACACAATTAAAGCTACATTACGGTACTCTCCGCCAATTGGTCACGCAACTTACGTACTGCATTAAACCCAAAGAACCTAACTTAAGAGAAAAAACACACCGATTGTGACGAAAGTGAGATAACCTTTGGGCCACACCACAACTAACAAACAGCTAAAAAATATTTTGTGTAAATTCGTTTTTCTATGTTTTGTTGTGTATGAAAAAATTATTTTATATTGACCACTAAACTGGTCGTTAACATTAAAAATAAAATTGCTTATTTTATAATCGCCAACAGTTTTGTGGTTGAAGAAAAATATCACCATATTTTCAATTCGTTGCAGATATCTGCGAAACACTATTGACTTTAATGTACGAGAAATATGAATAATAAATTTCACTAAACAGTGCCTCTAACTTTGCACCTGAACAAGTATGTTCTTAACTTTAGTTACACTGTTACACTGTGTTACAATACGCTACAAAAACTATGCATATATGTTCAGTGACTCGTACGTAAGGTGGTAGGGCCTTTATGTAATCCCCTCAATGTCACCCTAGACGTCCTCTTGTTTTTGAGCCTCAAGAATGCAAAATCTCTCCAGGTGGGTGGGTGTTTTAAAGATATATTATCTGTCCAGCTCACGTTTTTTTATTACAGCATCTTTAAGTTTTCCTAATTTGGTTTAGGCTTACAATGAGTTTTCTGGAACCCTTCAACGCTCTCGGTCGGTATGCGCTACTCTTTATGTCAAATTTACGTGGATTATTTTGCAGACTTCCTTTGAATAAATCAGAAGGCGATAACAGATGTTGACATATTTAAAATGTATTCGTGTGTGATGTCCAGTTATGTAAGTTTAAGAAGTGAATGCTGTTTAAATGAAAACACGATTTCAAATTGGAGATGAATACACGGTAGGAATAATTAATTCCCGTTATAAAATCTTCAGTATTTTTCACATAACGTTTTTAACTTTATAACTGTCGTAAGCGTAGTCATGATAATTTCAGTTGGTAAAGGGCATTAACCTTGAAGATGGAATTATATAATTTCCATTACACCGTTCAGGTAATTACTTGTATTGTGTTTTCGAACATTTAAAATTTGCAGATCGAAACATTTAAAACTGATTTCGTATTTTATAGGTAGGTGGCAAAGCTTCAGAACCAAAGCTGGTTATTGTAATTACGAACATCAGCCCTAATTATTAACAACTCGGATAATTAGTTTTTCCACTGAAACGGCTCGCATATTCGACCGAACAGGGCAACAAGTTTACACCATCAGCAAATAACGTCACAGGCGAGGCCTGCCAATCAATTCCTATTTTGGCATCAGTGCAGACAGCTCGTAATTGGTATCTCCTATCACTGGCTTAATTTTATCGGCAGCCGAAGGGGAGTCTGTTTTTCGGGGGGACGTATCTATGGAGTTGGTGTAGTCATACAGTATTACCATCAACACCACCGACTCTTGCGCTATCTATAGCACTACAGAGGTAGTAGTTCTCACAACAGTTTTCATTATTTTATATTTGTACGAAAAACCGCTCATCTTGTTGACATTATTTGCAAGTACTCTTTCCTCGCATAAAAATTTATATCGCATGGTGTTTGCATTGTAACATGTCAAATTCACAGTTTTAGTGTTTTGGAGATTTAATAATGAAATAAACGACATCATTTACGAAAAATTTAACGAGGGTGCCTGAAAGGTAATTGTCTTAAGTCATTTTCAGATGTGTCTCATCTTTGATTTATTTACATCTCTTGCTAACAAAACCATGTGACTTGATAATAGAAATTACATGTTGTTATGGTACAAAGGACTGCATAACAGAATTTCTGAAGTTCGCGTGGTTTCACTATATCAATATTTTCTCATGCGGGACAAGAATTATTAAAGGGAAAGCGAACCTTTGATTATGGTTAGAGGTGCTATAAGAATAACGGAAGAAAAACTGATTTATTTCAAAATAACTGCTACGATTTTCCCCGTGCCTAATCAGGCTTGTTTTTTTAAATATTAAACATGCAAATTTATAGTTTTCGAGATATGTAAAAAAATCTAAGTCAGTGGGTAAGAATATAGTCAGCTATGCACTAACATATATTTATATTAAAGTGTAACTTGTTTTAGGCATATATATTTCATAAGCATATAATATGCATAAATATATATTTCTAGTACCATATAATATGCATATATTTTTATATTACCATATANTTCATAAGCATATAATATGCATAAATATATATTTCTAGTACCATATAATATGCATATATTTTTATATTACCATATAATATGCATATGGGCTAAAAAAAATGCATTTTTGACGGTGTCTGCGGATTTTATATTTATTTTACCCGGGTTCTTGCTGTTGTGAACAGAGTATAAGGGTTTTCTCAAGGTGCTCCAGTGGTTTTTTTTAAAAAATGTATGTGATACATCCGTATTTTCTCTCTGAATAAAACGGGTAAAAATCTTCCTATGGACGACCGCTCCTCCATTCTGAGTAATGAGCTGACTGATTCTCGGCCGACAAATTCCTAGAACTTCGATATCTTCCACTGGAAAAATGGTGAGTTGAACTGTGTTTCCGATAGCTGACTCGAGAAAATGAAAATTTGTTCTCGCTTCGGTTACTCGTCGTCAGTGATCTGCGTTGATTAACATTGGTACGAAGCAATTTTTTTAATGCACGAAAATATCGTGGTGGGCAGCCCACCCACACCAGTACATTTTTTTTCAGGGGACACCGTGTGTTTTGAGTCGAGAGAGAGAGAGAGAGATTTTGAACGGTGCTTAGCAGCTACAATTGGGAACGATGTTTAGGTAGATGAAGAAGGTCNGTCGAGAGAGAGAGAGAGAGATTTTGAACGGTGCTTAGCAGCTACAATTGGGAACGATGTTTAGGTAGATGAAGAAGGTCAAGAGTTCCGAGAAAATCTGCCGGACATCGCCAACGTCCACCGCGGGTGATCCTGTTGCCAACGTCATCAATCACGTTTCCCACATGTACAAAAATGCATGTACAACCCCCGCCGGGAATCGAACGTTGCTCGCCTTGATGGGAGGCGTGCGCTCTGGTAGCTGTGCAACTGATGTCGAGAGGATGGTGTGAAGTATTGAGCGTGTCCAGTCCTGTGTCAGTGCGAAGTAATTATAGTAAGGTTGCCTGATTTCCATCGCCACGTTTCGTGGTNTGAGCGTGTCCAGTCCTGTGTCAGTGCGAAGTAATTATAGTAAGGTTGCCTGATTTCCATCGCCACGTTTCGTGGTTCTCTGGGATGGTGATTATCGTAGTGTTCACAGAACAGTTTGCAAATATGTATGCATTGGGAAGATGGCTTGCATTTATCTCTTGGTGAGGGACTGAAGTGCGATGATGAGAACATTCACTTTCATAAGCATGGGCTCGTTTTCACCCTTGGGTGCAAGGAGCCTAAGGCATTATTAACAAATATGAGGATGTATCTGAAAGTATTCGTCATGGTTCATAACATATCTGTTGCATATTTACAATCATATATTCATTATCTGATCGTAATCTCAGTTATATCCGGCAGTAAGGTTTTTATATGAAATTTTTTTTCGTAAATATTCAAAGTGATGTATTTCCATCGTGCTCGGTATCGACGGCAGTAGGATTTCAACAATTATTTCCCGAGTTAATATATATCGGAGTCATGGGAGGCTATTTTTGCATGACACGGTCCCCGTCAACACTGCTGTTAAACACACTCGAAGCGACGCCGCAATGTGTTGTGCTAATATTCCGTAAATAAAACAGGTTATAGTGAGTCATATCTGAGTGAGTTTTCCTAGGTTTCTTCAGCGTATATGAGATTTCGTTCCGGCTTGAAGAGTTGCTGAGGTCCACCCTTTAAGTAATGCATTTTTTAAAATATGTAGTTGCATCGATGTTATGCCCAACAAAATAGCTAGAGTTTANTCCACCCTTTAAGTAATGCATTTTTTAAAATATGTAGTTGCATCGATGTTATGCCCAACAAAATAGCTAGAGTTTAAAATTAAAAATAAAGTATTCTCACGAAAAAAAATATGAAGTTTTGTGTTTTACAGCTTTGATATGACAGATAAAGTGGCAGAACCTAGCAGGTGTGATTTTGAGTGACAATACGGGTGAAACAAGGAGGCGTGGATGGGGCTGCAACGAATTGATGTGAAGGGAGTCAGTCTGATATACCGAGTTAAACCAAAGTTAAGCCTAATAAATGTAATGTCCATNAACGAATTGATGTGAAGGGAGTCAGTCTGATATACCGAGTTAAACCAAAGTTAAGCCTAATAAATGTAATGTCCATCTGATTTGATGGTTATGGGTTTTATGTGTGAGAGAGAGCGCGATCGGCTGTAAAGCTATTTAACATTTAGGAAAAATTTGTTGAAGAAGGAAATTTAATCGCTTCGAAGCTTGATGGAAGTCTGCCAGAGTGAGGAATGGATGATGTCTGGCACTGTGTATTCATTGCAGCGCCAGGTAGGGATTAATGTCTCCTCGACAGCGGGGTCTTTGAAAATGGAACCGTCAGTACACACTTTCAGTATCAGAGGAAGGAATCGAACATGGCCTACGTTAAGGAACCATCAAAGCAAACCCCTGGAGTGATTTCAGAAAACCATAAAAAAACTAAAATCGGGTTGTCTGAGCCGAGAATTGAACCNCATTTCGCATGGCAAACATTTATGTGGATGTCATTCCTGGTCGCTCTACCATCGAATTCTGCTACTGGGACATTGGATACCTAAGAGGGCAAACGGTTAAATGCGACATGAAGTGCTGGAAATTATCAAACTTTCCTCGATTGCATGAATAGAGCTAGCAGTTGTTAAGCCGTTGCGGGTCTGGGATATGAGAAACCAATAACAGGAAATAATTCTGACAACTTGAAAAAAACATGACTTAATTTTCTACATGCACAAATTACCTCACTATGGACTTTATGGAAAAGCATTCGCCCGCGTAGGTGTTTCTTTAAAACTTATTTTACTCTTAAGGGGTTTTCATAAGTGTTAAGTAAAAGGCTGACGATTTCTGCTGGTGCTGCATCAAGGTCCATTTTTGGTGATGACCTTAACGTTAAGCGTGGCTGGCAATATGGTGATGACAATAAGTTTTTGAGCTGCTGAAACATATTTTTTCCTCCCATTCTTCAAATTTAACTTTTATGACTTTTTTCCTTGCGATTAATAATGCATCTGGCAATGACTCGTGATGCCAAAGCACGCGTGGTGGATAGAGGAACCAGATATTTTGATCTGTTTGAGTTTGGTGACCTGTCCATTCTGCCATTCTAGCATCGGATATCTTTCTCGTCAGTGTTCGCCTATTTGACTCGTAAAATAGTAGCGTGACTTTTCATTTTCTAGGTGGTGTACAAGTTAAAATTATAATGAAAATGTAAAGTTTACTTTTGAGATGGAGGAAATTGTTAGGGCAAACGGTAACGTGTAAGGACTTGGCCAAGGAACCATCCCGGCATTCACCTGGAATGATTAAAAAAAAACTTATTTAGGCTGAACGAGTCGAGAATAGAACCCGGGTCCCACTGAATATGGGCCTTCCCTGGTGTTGACTTGTGTGTGCAGATATCATCATATATCACCAGGTGTTGAACCTAGTGCAGCGAGGCTGGACGTGTGGTGTGCGCGAGATCAGATTAAGACGCCACGTGTCTCTCGTTTACTTCTGTAATGAGACTCGTATCCACGTCTTTAAGTACGCTTTTCTCTTAATAGCATTTAATACGTCTATCAGTCTCGCCTGCATTTCGGATATTTTGTGCACTGTGTGTAGGTGTGTGTGTGAGAGAGAGCGTGTTTGTGTTTGACGTATGAACAAGTGGATAATGACCGCATTTCCCCCCTTATTACTTAGTTTCAGAGAATCACAATGTATATTTGGTTTCGATGGAATTAATACAAATTTCCACATTTGATTTTTTATACGAAATAAACAAAGGTGGAGATCGAGCCAGAATTTATTTACAAAAAAAATGTGTAATAGAATTAATTTTCTACATTCTAAAGGGATTAACATAGCTCTAAAATTTTAAGGTCTTCGCAATGCATTGACTATAATATACTCTATTTTTTTCACACTTTTGAAGTCTTTCTTTATATGTCTCGACGAGGTTAAAGGATGGTGAATGAGAGTTGTATGCGCGTGTCTTTGCTGGAATTCATATTGTAGTATAAATCTGCATGGTGGACTAGCATCTCGGGAGTAAAACAATTTTTTAGTTCACGTAATTCATAAAGAGTGAATACTATTGACACCTGTTGGATTAGAGGCCGCACACACATAAATACACATGTTCGCATGTCACTTTTCATTCGACTTAAGTCACGTAGGAGTGTAGGGACTCTGAGGGGTAGGGTGGGGGTGTTTTACCACGGATCGGATATATCTATTAATAGAGCGAGCGCACACGAATGTATGAAAATACAGAAATTTGTTTGCCAAAGGTAACTGTTTTTTATGATTTTTGTACTTGTGGTTGGTGTACCTTTGTAAATGTATTTTAATATAATTTTTTAATAAATTGTTTGTGTTTTTTATTTTTGGGTCAAAGCTCAAGGTCACTCAGATAAAACATGATGGTTGGGTGACGTCACAACATGGCGGCCGGCCAGCGCCTAGCTCCTACGTCAGACGCCGATGCCCTAGATTCATCATAATCATACTACTTCAAACATTTGAAAAATCACCCCATGCATGACATACTCGGTTGTTTCCTAAATATCCCATGTATCACAATTGTTTTGTACTTGTTTTAATATAAAAGTACGTTATTTTTATTAAATTAAACATTTATTGATCATTTATCTATAAATAAAAACTGTAAGAAGATATGTGTGTTGGTAACGCCTAGCAAGAAACATTTCTTATGCAGAATATTACTAAACTGAGAGAGAGCGAATGCAGTGCGTTGTCCCTTTGGTGAAATTTTCTATGCTTGGTTAAGCTTTGTTTGCACAAGGCTGAGGAATAACCTTGAAGCAGAACTTTAGCAGGGCTTCACAAAAGTTGGAAGTAACCGCAAATGTACTGTATGGAGAAAATGTTTATTTTCGTTATCAAGTTCTCATTATTTCTTTCACACAATTTAATATAATTCAACCCTCAGAAATGTCATATCTCTACACAAATGCATCCAAAAAGCACGCTATCTTTAAAACGCTTTAAATTGTGTGTATTAATATATTTGCAAAGTTACGAAATCGAATAGCTTGTTTTACCACAGGGGAAATTTTCGAAAGTAGTTTCCAACACCAGTCTGGGGGAGTGCTGCATAGTTAGTTCCTTGCAATGTGGCTTACAGCTATGGCGTCTGTACAATATCTGCTTTCCAATGCCGTTTCTGAAAGTGGTAAACATACTCAATTTTAATTTAATGAAGGCATTTTAAAGATAATGAATAATAATTTTTCTAGAGCTGTTAATCAATGTGTTAAACACCAGGGAGACTATGAAATGAAGCAGTGTAAAATAATTAAATATCTAGTTCCGGCGTACTTTGAAGCATACTTTAGAAATTTGCTGTCTTTTCTGATAGGTTGAGGAATATTTGTTAAGTCTTAAATGTTTTAAATCTATTCACAGGCGTTTGTATTAGTAGCAAACCAGAGTTATTTATGGTCAAAGACAATAAGAAAACTTCACACGACAGCTGAAAAAGGAAGAAAAATTACACACATGTAAACAAAATATTGAAAGTTAGTAGTCAGGGAAGTTTTCGCGCTCCAAGTCGCTGTCCGCGGGGACGGGACATCATAGTTCACGCAAAATAAAATGTTGCTTATTCAATAGCGTCAGCCGAATCGCAGTTTCGGAAATATTGGAAACCTAAGGTGGAATTAACTTGTTAAAAGGTTTAATACAGCGTTGCAGCTCTATTATTAGATGTAAAATGTTAGTCTCCAAATTGTATTGGAAAATATACAGGCAGGAATATTTCTGCGATTTTCCACTGTCTCTGATGATGGTGTTGTGCACAGTGCGGTGAGAGACAGTGGCCTTAACATGGAAGGAATATAAGTGGAGTGGAGAGGTTTGGGTGCTTCTTTACGTCAGGGTCTCGAGAGCCGGCGAGGCTGGAGCAAGTTGAGTATGCAGCAGCGTCGGAATGAAGGGGCGGGATAAACCGGAGAACCCCGAGAAAAACCGCCTACCAGTGGCATCGCCCATCACAATTCCTACGTGCGGAAATGCGGGAGCCACCCCCGATGGGAATCGAACCCGTTTCGCCTTGGTCGGAGCCGAGTGCTCTAGCCACACCGTTACCCGCGATTCCCCTGTGAGAATGTAGGGTGTACATATTTCTCATGCCAACTGCGCAGTAGGCATTTTTGTGTCTCAACACTGAACTTCTTGTTTTCCCTTCAGGAACCGGCAAAACTTCGTGGCTTCGACTTAATGTTAGCTCAGTGTTTACATGTAATAGAAACATGTTACTTCCGACATAGTTTTAATGCAACTACGGCAAAGTAAACATAAACTCAAGCAAAATATTGATTTTTTTAACGTGAGTATTATTGTTAAAGCAAAGTAAGCAAATGGCACGGAATTGGGAGGAGGGACGGTGGTGTAGTAGTCTGATTACTCGCATCCCACCTAGGCGAACTGGCTTGGATTTCCAGCGGGGTCAACCAGATTTTCTCACTAGAGGAAACGTGGCAGACGTTGCCATTACAATTGGCCGGTGGGTTTTCTTGGATCTCTCCTGTTTCCTTAACCCTTGCATTCCATCGCTCTTACATCTTCACGCTCAACACCAAAACCTATTGACTCGTAAGATAAAAATTGGTCTACTTCGTCTGTAGTGTAGGGGCGATAATGGAGATGCATAGCGGCCGCAATGGCGAGGCTGGTGCCGTGCACACCTCGCGCAGGAATTCCGAAAGATTGCCTGACGTCGAAAAAGTTACGAGGGACCAAGACTGCGGTCGAAAGAGACGAGGATCTACCTGGAGAGGTACACGTGAGTTGCAAGGCGTGCATGTACCTCCAAGCTCACCAGTTACGTGGTGCTCGTCGCTGCCCTTGTTCAAGGTCATTATAGTCCATTCACGGTGTTACGTCCTACTTTTCAGAAGCCCTGCTAAAGTTCTACTTCAGGGATAATTCTCCGTATTACGCAAACAAACCCCAACCGTGTCTACAAATGTACACTATAGTATAAAACGCTTGTGATAGATGACCTTTTTCGGAAAGAACTAAGTACGTCATACATGGGGTATTTTATTTCAAAAGCTTGATTCGAAAAATGTGAAGAAACCACGAGTAGACTACACAATCGGTCGCCAAGCTTTCAGATATCCTGCGCGCAGTGCAGACGGACCGGCGCATTCGTGTCACGAGTCGTCCCTCGCACGCACTCACGCGCACGTCGTTCAGGTTCCCTGGCCCGCAGCCCGCCTGCCCCCCTTCCTCGCCAGCGAGGTGGACGGACCTCCCGCGGTGGGGCGTCTCCC